>PVIH01007871.1:58865-80521 GCA_004025045.1 Sigmodon hispidus
CTTTGAACCAATCACCAGCCATATGTTAATGAGGCATTGTGATGGGCACCAATCACGTGCCAGGCTTCCCTATATAAGCAGGCTGAATCTCAGGCTCGGGGTCTTCTTTCCACCATTTCACAACTGAGCTGTACTCCAATAAAGTGTGATCCGAGAAGAATCGTGCGTGTGGTGACTCGTCGTTCTGCAGGCCAGAAGCAGCTCACCACACAAAACAAGCCCAATTTAGATATAAAATATCTTTCATTCTAAAGTATCTAAGTCTCATGGTATTTGTGAATATTCCATTCTAAGGAATCAGTGGTGGTCTCAGAACCAGCACACATCATGAATGTGTGCAGAAAGATAAAGAGGGCAACAATGTCAGAGGGGTACAGGAGATGAGTGGTGATGTCAGGGGTACAGGAGATGAGTGGTGATGTCAGAGGGTACAGGAGATGATGTCAGAGGGCACAGGAGATGACTGGTGATGTCATGGATACAGGAGATGAGTGGTGATGTCAGAGGGTACAGGAGATGATGTCAGAGGGTACAGGAGATGAGTGATGATGTCATGGATACAGGAGATGAGTGGTGATGTCAGAGGGCACAGGAGATGACTGGTGATGTCAGAGGGTACAGGAGATGATGTCAGAGGGCACAGGAGATGACTGGTGATGTCAGAGGGCACAGGACATGAGTGGTGATGTCAGAGGGCACAGGAGATGAGTGGTGATATCAAAGGTACAGGACATGAGTGGTGATGTCAGAGGGTACAGGAGATGAGTGGTGATGTCAGAGGGCACAGGAGATGAGTGATGATGTCAAAGGTACAGGACATGAGTGGTGATGTCAGAGGGCACAGGAGATGAGTGGTGATATCAAAGGTACAGGACATGAGTGGTGATGTCAGAGGGTACAGGAGATGAGTGGTGATGTCAGAGGGCACAGGAGATGAGTGGTGATGTCAAAGGTACGGGACATGAGTGGTGATGTCAGAAGGGCACAGGAGATAAGTGGTGATGTCAGAGGGCACAGGAGATGAGGTTTTTTCAAAGTGAAACAGGTGTTGGGGAGATAATTTGTCAGCAAAACACTTGATGCACAAATATGAGGCCCTGATGTAGTGTTCAGGGAAATGCTGAAGGATTCCAGACTCAAATAGTATACAAGAACAAAGAGCATGTGTAATACTATATGCATGTTATGTCTCTCACTTGTACAAAATGGCCATGAGCCCCAGAGAGATTTGCAAACTTTTTTAAAGCATACCTAAGGGAAGTTTTGGGATCAGTTACCTAATTGATTAGTATATTTTAAATTGGCTAAGGTTTAGTCTTAGTTTTGGACACCTCTGCAAAGCTTGAACATAACTCAGAATGGGGCTGTTGGGTTTGTCCTGGAGATGATGCATGGCTGACTTAGGCCCTCTGTGTTTTCTCTCTCAACCCGGAATGTAAGGGCCTTATAGATAAATGGCCCTGTGTTAGAAAAGACATGTTTGCCCTTCTCAGAGAACTGAAACCTAAACTCAGTTGTAAGGGTGAGAGACTTTAACCCTTCAATTCCCCCTCGATCAGAGCTCCATCTCCTGGTCCAAGGGCTGATATTGGGATTTTTAGCATTGTCAGTTTAATGGACCCAGACAGAAATGATCATTTAGTTGCAGCATTAATAACACAAGAGCCAACAGCAATTAGAAGAAGCAGGAGGGCCAAAGGCCTTGTGATGGCTGATAGATTCCTATCTAGAAGGAACCTGGAAATGAGAATGGTGACCAGTTACTATTTTATCTCAGGTCCCTATGTCAAGAAGTTTCCTTTTGATCTAACATTCCGTTTTGTTGTAGGACAAAGGAAGACATATTTGCTTCTGTAATTATTTCCTGCTGACATTAGGATGTTTTTGTCAGGACCCTAGAATGCTAGAATGTTAGTCAAAGGCAAGGAAGAAATCTAAAAGTATTTGGTTCATTGACAAGCTGAAGGGACAACCTTTAAATCAGCTGGATTGGTCCATATCAGCTTCCCGAAAGTTCAGGGCTCACAGTTATTTGGGGCAGGTTGTAGGCAGCAGCTGATGCTTAGATGGGTCTGTCAGCCAAGTTGAAATCTCCTGAGAAAGATATAGACTAGGGACAGTTTCAATTTAGGAACTTATAAAGAAGATTATATTTGGAACTTTTTTATTTGACCTGTGACAGAAGGATAAAATCTTGAGCTTGTGACTAAACAGTAAATGGTCATTGTTCTACCAGTTTATTAATGTTAAACTCTGAACTTTTGAAATCTTAATATAACAATATCATATAAATATTCTCTAAAGCATTTTCTATACCTTAAATTATTTATACCTTTGAAACGTTTATTTATATCATAAATCATTTTCTGAGACTCTCAGAACTTATTTCAGCTTTTATAACCTCATATCTTTATATATCTCAGACCCTCAGAACATACAGAGGCACTCATACTTTCTTAAATCAATTTCCAGAAATATAAAACAAGCTAACAAGCTGGCTGTAGCTTTGCAAAAGAATCCGGTTGTCTGATGCTGCTAAGCTGACAAAGCTAGTTAGCCTAGTCACCAATGTCATCAGAGATCTGGGAAGGATAAATTATATTTGAGTAATCAGAAGTTCAGGCCAAACAGATTCTGAACCTACTAAAAATGACAGAGACCAGCTCATTATCTAGACAACCATCCCAGACCCTTGAGGTTTTCAAAGCATTGGAGACAGAGGTATCAGGACAGCATTAGTGTTTAATGCCAGGCCCGTAAGTTTTTTGCGGAGGAGGAACCTGGGGAAGACTAACCTTATTTTGTCAATGTCTTACTTGTCCATAGTTTGGGCCTGGTCTTGGCAGCAGGTGTTGCATTGGAACATCTAACCCAGTTGTCAGCATCACCACAAAGCAAGGAGGCGCATCGGGTTGTCTGACATCTTCTTTGGAGATCTGCTAGGGTCTGGGAGTCTCTGTATGTCATAGTAAGCTTTTTGTTAAATAATTTAAATGTCATATTCATCGGATATTTGAAAGATTTGAGGACCATTATCTATTAAATATCTGAGCTAAATAAACCTAAGCTTAATCTTATAAGTATATCTAAGTTTAGTAACAACAATTAGGTCATCTTGTTACCTTGTAGATATATTAGTCTGAAAGACATTTCAGGTTCTGTTTTGCCTTTCCCTATACTTGGACATTAAAGGAGCAGTTAGACAGGAACAGTTAGATTGATTTATAGACTATAGATGTGATGTTGACAATTTTTAAGAAACATATTTGAACTTCTTTATGAAATTCTGAATAGGTAAGAGCTTTGGTCTTATCATGTCATAGAAGACAAGTCATATAGAACCTGGAAACTCAGAGGGCTGTGACATGAGGATTAATATTAACTTGTATTTTTAATAATATTTTTAAAAATAATTCTGACATGGGACCTCAGTTCTCCTTTCTCCTTTAAAAAGCATGATTCCATTTTTTATTATGTTTTTCTTCTTCTTCTTTTTTTTTTTACTTTATTTATTTATTTATTTATTTATTTATTTGCCTTGGTGTTTGCCTGGAAATGGAACTACAGACAGTTGTTAACTGCCATGTGGGTGCTGGGAATCGAACCTGGGTCCTCTGGAAGAGCAGAGGGTGCTCTTAACCGCTGAGCCATCTCTCCAGCCCCTTTTATTATGTTTTTAAAAAGATCTTTTTTCCCATGTATTCCCCAGCTCATCTACCCTTTCCTCCTCCTAATCCCTTCCAGCCCACGTCAGCCTCAGCCCACTCCATCCCCCCATCCCCTCTCCCAAAAGGGCAAGAACCCCAAGGTAGGTCAGCTCAGCCTGATGCATGCACTCCAGGCAGATCTGAATCTCTCATCCCAATATCAAGACTGGGTTAGGCGCTCCTCTGTAGGGAATGGGTTTCAAGGTGCCAGCACAGGAACTCAGTCTGATTTGACCCCTTGAGGGTCCACATACTACCCAGACCAATCAACAGTCGACTGCCCTCGGAGGGTCTAGAGCCTTTTCCTGATGGTTCCCCAGTGTCTGTTCTCAATTCAATGAGCCATCTCCGTGTGATTCCTCCTCATAATCCCTATTCCCTTACTCATACAGAATCTCCTCCCCGTTTCTCCAGCTGGATTGGGAGCTCAGCCTGTGTTCAGCCATCGGTCTCTGCCTCCACCTCCATTCATTGTTGAATGTAGGATCAACACGTAGGGTAGTTATTCATTTGATTGTAGGGGAGGTCCTGTTTAGGTACCTCCTCCGCTATTGGTTGTAGTCCTAGCCAGGGATATCCTGTGAGTTCTTGAAGGATTCCCTAGCACACAGCCTCTTTCCAGCCCCACATTGGCTTCCTCTATTAATATCTCCATCTCTTTTTTTTCTTCCTCTTTGTTGATCTTCTCACTCAACCATCGCCTTCTCTCATGATTTGTTCTACCCATTATGATTCCAATTTGCTAAGGAGACCTTCTCTATTTTCTCTTTCTAGGGGAATCTCTGTATGTCTCTCTTAAATTTCTTCTGATCCCAAGCTGTTTAGGGGTTGTGGTTTGCAGCTTGGGTATGATTTGCTTTTTCTCTAAAATTTACTTATGAGTGAGTACACTCCATGCCTATCTTTCTGAGCTTGTGATACCTCACTCAGGAAGATATTCTCCAAATTCATCCATTTGCCTGCAAATATTAGAATATCATTTTTTTCTTACTGCTGAGTAGTACTCCACTGTGTAGATGTACCACAGTTTATTAATCCACTCTTCAGTTGAGGGGCATCTAGGTTGTTTCCAGGTTCTTGCTATTACGAATAATGCTGCTATGAACATAGTTGAGCTAATGCCTTTGGGGTATGAATGTGCATCCTTTGGGTATATGCCCAATAGTGGTATTGCTGGATTCTTGGGGAGATTGATTCCAAGTTTTCTTGAGGAACCGCCATACTGCTTTCCAAAGCGGCTGTACAAGTTTACACTCCCACCAACAATGCTCCTCTCCAGCATAGGCTGTTATCTGCATCTTTAATCTTAGCCATTCTGACAGATGTAAGGTGGTATCTCAAAGTTGTTTTGATTTGCATTTCTCAAATGGCTAAAAATGTTGAGCAATTTTTAAGAGTCTTTCAGTCACTTGTAATTCTGTTGAGAATTCTCTTTTTAGCTCTGAACCCCATTTTTTAATTGGGCTATTTAGGTTTTGGGGCTCTAGTTTCTTGAGTTCTCTATATATTTTAGAGATCAGTCCTCTGTCAGATGTAGGGTTGGTGAAGATATTTTCCTATTCTATAGGATGTTGTTTTGTCTTATTGACCGTGTCCTTTGCTTTATAGAAGCTTCTTAATTTTAGGAGGTCCCATTTATTAATTATTGTTCTTCATGTCTGTGCTACTGGTGTTATATATAAGAAGTGGTCATCTGTGCCAATGCGTTGGAGGGTATTTCCCACTTTCATTTCTATCAAGGTCACTGTAGCTGGGTTTATGTTGAGGTCTTTGATTCACTTAGATTTGAGTTTGGTGTAGGGTGATAAGTATGGATCTATTTGCATTCTTCTATACACTACCATTCAGCTATGCCAACACCATTTGTTGAAGATACTATCTTTTACCCATTGAATATTTTTGGCCTCTTTGTCAAAAATCAGGTGGTCATTGGTGTGTGGGTTAATATCTGGGTCTTCAATTTGATTCCATTGATCCACAAGTCTGTTTTTATGCCAGTACCAGGCTGTTTTTATTACTGTAGCTCTATAGTATAACTTGAAGTTAGGGATGGTGATGCCTCCTGAGGTTCTTTTCTAGAGAACTGGGTTTCCTGTTATTCTATATAAAGTTGAGCATTGTTCTTTCAAGGTCTGTAAAAATTTGTGTTGGGATTTTGATAGGGATTGCATTGAATCTGTAGATTGCTTTTGGTAGAATTACCATTTTTACTATGTTGATCCTACCTATCCAAGAACATGGGTGATTTTTCCATTTTCTGATATCCTCTTCAATTTCCTTCTTCAGTGATTTAAAGTTTTTGCCAAACGTGTCTGCTATTTCTTTGGTTATAGTTACACCAAGGTATGTAATGCTATTTGCAGCTATTATAAAGGGTGATGTTTCCCTTATTTCTTTTTCAGTCCTATCTTTAGTGTGTAGGAGGGCTACTGAATTTTTTGAGTTAATCTTGTATCCTGCAACATTGCTGAAGGTGTTTATCAGCTATAGGAGTTCCCTGGTAGAATTTTTGGGGATCATTTATGTTAGTATTTTGTGCATGGAAGAACATGTGGACACACTAGCACGCTGCCAAGGAGCCATATTAGGTTTATTAAAAGAACAGCTGGGGAAGGGGAAGAAAGAAGAGAGAGAGAGAACGAGAGAGGGGGAGGAGAGGGAGCAGAGGAAAAAAGGAGTGTCTGCCACATAGTTGGGGCTCTTTAAAGGCTGACCATGCAGACAAGCCCTAGGTGTGCCTAGTCAGAGTACCTCTGCAGGCAGGGAATGGCCGCAGCACAGCATGCAGCTATGCTCACACTAACAACTTATGTAAATAATCATATCATCTGCAAATAGAGATAGTCTGACTTTTTCCTTTTCAGTTTGTATGGCCTTAATCTTTTGTTCTCTTATTGCTTTAAGTAAAACTTCGAGAACTATATTGAATAGATAAGGGGAGAGAGGACAGCCACATCCTCATTTCTCTTTCTAGTCCCAGTCTGCATTTGCATTCGGTTCTGGGAGATGTAGTAAAGCTATAAATAAAGTGTTGAATCAAGCAGAAGTGGATACTCACTACAGAAGTGTGCACTGAATGTTGAACCCCCAAAGGGTGCCTCACAGATCTTATTTACAACAGAGAAATGGGAACACTCTATAACCAACAGAAATAGCAAGACGGCACCTCAAAGATGCAGAAATTTTGTGAGGCACCATAAAAGATAGATATATTTAATGTTACTACATAATTCAAGAATACCCTCAGCAATAAAAATCAACATGCAATTTAGAAAATCAGTGATGGGCTGGAGAGATAGCTCAGCAGTTAAGAGCACTGACTGTTCTTACAGAGGACCTGAGTTCAATTCCCAGCAACCACATGGTGGCTCACAACCATCTATAATGAGATCTGGTGCCCTCTTCTGTA
Source organism: Sigmodon hispidus (assembly GCA_004025045.1). Taxonomy (NCBI): domain Eukaryota; kingdom Metazoa; phylum Chordata; class Mammalia; order Rodentia; family Cricetidae; genus Sigmodon; species Sigmodon hispidus. Next base: position 65,982 of record PVIH01007871.1, read on the forward strand.
TACTGTGTACATAATAAATAAATAAATCTTTTTTAAAAAGAAAATCAATACTTAAATTTTTACTTTTTAAATTTATTCTTATCTTATTTCATGTATATGGGTGTTCTTCCTGTGTATGTCTATACACCACTTACATGCAATACCCACAGAGACCATAAGAGGGCATTGGATCTCCAAACTAGCTGGAGTCGTGGCTAGTTTTGAACTATCATCTGAGTGTTGGGATGAGCCCAGGCCCTCTGGAAGTGCAGCCAAAGCTCTTAACTGCTCAGCCACCATCACTCCAGCCCCTTATAGCTAATATTCAAAATACACTGCAGTCTTAGCATGTCAGCTTCTTGGGAGGCAGAGATAGGACAAGCCTGTGTAACATAGAACCCATACAATAAAAAAATTATTATAGACACAAGTCCACATACATGAGAGGAAACATATACCTAAAATTATATAGATCGGCTATTTTCAAGTTTTTATTATTAAATTATATAGATCAGCTATTTTCAAGCTTTTTATTATTAATATTAGGTTAGTACTTCTTTACTGTAATAGAAGCTCAACTAGTGTTTATACGAAGAAGGCAGGTCAAAGTGCTTGATTGGCAGAAAACAAAGCTGAGGAAAAAAAATGCATTGCATTCCCTGTTTCATGAACATGAGGAAAGATCTCCATTTCCTCCATTTCTTAGAGACAGCACTGGAATAGTTCGAGATTGCTCCTTGAGAACACTGGTCCATAGATGCAGGACTGGAAGATTTTCAGTGCGTGTATTTCATCACTTTACTCAATCCTGGACAAATGAGGACGAATGTCTAGTATTCCTCTCATGCTGCTTATAGTCTAGTGTGGAAGGGAGATGCTGAAGGAGAGAAGAGGAGATGGCATTACCATGGAGCTCAGAGAGACAATGTCTCAGTTGAAACAGAATATTTGACCAGAAAAATTTAAGGAGGCATGAGTTTATTATGACTACAAAATATTCCAGGGGAATATAGTCCACATCAGTAGGGAAGGCATGGCAGGAGGGCCTTGAGGCCCACAGTCACATCCACTGTCAGGAGAAAAAAGGGAACAGGAAATGGCACAGGGCTGTAAAACCTTAAGCCCTCCCCACCAGTAACATACTTCCTCCAGCAACCTTCTAAAGGTTTCACCATCTTCCCAAACAGCGCCACCAGCTGGAGACCTGGTATTCAAACATGTGACCCCATATGGGACATTTCAAATTCAGACCTTAACACACAATAAAAGGCAAAAAGTCTCTGGAAATAGTGAGAGAGCAAGCTGGAAGGCTAGAAAGTTGGTTGTATGGAAAGAAATGATTGTTCATTTCCTAGGTAATTTTAGGAGGTAGACACAGAGATAAAGTCCTTGGCAAGGAAGAGCTATGGGGAACGATGGCTGGTGCTGAGAAAGGAGATCAATCATGTGCATTTAGAAGTCAAGCAAACTGATTCTGATTCTGATTGGAGAGTTCAAAGAAGGTCACAGGCCTGATGATGACTGCTATTGAATCTGCTGCCTATCTTGGATGATGGCTGGTAATCGAGTACAGTTGACAGAGTGCTTGTTTTCCAACCATGAGAACCTCTGTTCAATTCCCAGAAGCCAGGTTTACAATAAAGGAGAGAGATGTGGTGGTGGTGAGCTTTCATACTGGGGATCCAGGGATAACAGCAGATCCTGTCTTTGCTGGTTAGCTGGTCTAGTCTATTTGGTGAGATTCAGGACAATGAGAAACACTATCTAAAAAAAAAAAAAAAGGAGAAGAAGAAGGAGGAGGAGGAGGAGAAGAAGAAGAAAACACAGCTCCTGTGGAATTACCTTCTGCCCCCTACACATGTACACACACACACTCACACACATGCACTTACAAAAGCATGCATACATGTAGGAATGCACACATACACTGTACACATTCACAGGAAAAATATCTAAGATGAGGCACAGGATACTCAGAGACAGGAGGAAATGAGATTCTTAAAGTCTAAAAGTATTATGCACACATTAAACTGGTTAGAAAGCATAATGTTACACACACTGCCGAATATAAAACAGGGTTCAGATGTGAGACCCACAAGGAATGACAGTTCCAACTACCAGTTTCTAATAATGTCATTGTGGGAGATCTCTGTTTACTTGACATTTTTTCTATTTTTCTGTAGATCTAGTAAGGATGCCAAAGACTTAACACAATCTCCCAGCCCTTAAAAACCAGGTCACCTAATCCATAACAATAAACCTCTTTCTTCTGGGAATGTAAATCTTCCGGAAAGCCAAAAGTGGTGAAAACCTGTTTAGTCATCCACAGAGCGGGAACACGGTAGGGACTTCCTGCCACTGTGAAGCCCGAGTCCCCAGTTCTGTAATATAGCTGTTTGACCTCTTCCTGGATTCTAGAAAGAGCGCATGATCATTCTAACAAATGTGCTTTTCTTTCCTCCATCTGGTAGGGTTGATTTCTATTGCTTATCACCCAAGGACTCTGACCCAGCTATGTTACGTGATAGCTCACTGAAGGTGAAACTGACAAAGGCCTTGAAAAGAGGCGTCAGAATCCCTGTTGACACTGGAGGCAAGTGAGGTTCAGTAAGGGTAAAGTCACTTGCTCATTCATGTGGGTAAGTGATAGGAGTGGCCAAGGCATCCAGGCAATGTCCTGGTACCAAGGCTATGTTTCTTACATCCATGAACAGGAATAAGAGCTGCTTCTGCATTCTCAATAAACATAACACTCCACTTGGGCTCTGTTAAATGTTATTATGTACTTACTAACAGATATAATCTATGTTACCTTAATGAATCAAAATTCCACCATTTCATAAAATCCAGGTATTCTGTTCTCTGTTTGTATTAAAATTTGTTTTATGGCACAGTAGAACAATATAATGGCATGGTGTCTTACAAAGCTTGTAAATCTGACTTCAGGAGCTTGGTTCACAGGCACATTATTAAATAAAGCTAAGACCACACAAATCAATGAGCATGTATTATTTATGTAGTGAGCTGGACCAAGTATCATATAAAAAATATAAAGTATAAGCTGTGGTGAACTAGGAATGTGGCTCAGCTGGGAGATCACCTCCCTAGGTAATCCTGGGCTACATGGCCAACTTGAAGCCAGCCTGAAAACTTTTTAAAAATAAAAAGTTTCCTGGAGACATTTACAGTTTAGAAAGACTCATAATGAAGAATACAATGATAGTTTTTAAAAATGAAATGAGAAGAGAATGTGTGATTTATTGTGAAATTGAGGCCTGTTTTCAAGATTTATTTATGTATATAGAGATGCTTTGCCTTCATGTATATCTATTGAATTAGTTATGGTTAATATATAATGAAAACACCGCCAGATATTGAGGAAGAGCTGGAATATCAGAGAGAGGAAACAGACTACAGTCAATTCTCACCCAGCCAACTTCTCAGGCCAAACAGGGTAAATGCTATCTTCAAGAATCCTCTGCCTGGCTGGTCACTCCTACAGAATGCCTGAATCTCTGCCTTATCCTGCCTTAATCTTCTCCACCCAGCTATTTCACTTTGGATTCAACTCTGCATCATAATCCTCAAGTCATGATTAAATGTGTGAGCTACTACTGTTTGGTTGTTAGACCTTGAACTCACAGAAATACAGAAAGATTCCTGTCTCCTGAGTGATGGGATTAAAGGTGTGAGTCACCATTTTCTAACCCTCATGACTGTGGGTGATTCTGTTCTCTGATATTCCAGGCTGATTTTATTAAATTTAAACCACATCACCACATATATCTGTACACCAGAAAGAGGGCATTGGTTCTCTTGAGACTACAGTTAGAGATGGTTATAATCTACCATCTGGATGCTGGAAATTGAACTCAGGACCTCTGGAAGAACAACCTGTGCTCTTAACCTCTGAGCCATCTCTCTAGCCCTATAGAATGGAGTTTTAAGAGTAGATAGAACATTAGGCTGGCAAGATGGTCCACTGTATTGCTTTCTGTCAGGCCAGAGTACCTAATCCCTGGGGCCCACATGCTGGGAGAGAACCATCTCCACAAGATACCTTCTGACTTCCACATGCTACACAGTGACACCTGAACACCTACCTACATGTACACATAAACACATATGCACACACATACTGCATACACATAAACCACACACACACAGAAAGAAAGAGAGAGACAGACAGAGAGAGAGAGAAAGAGAGACAGACAGAGAGAGAGAGAGAGAGTTCTATGAATGCCCTAGAAGGAATGTGCTCTGCTCCAAGCAAATAGGCAACAAAGAACAATGTCGTGATATATTGTATATTGCATATTTAATAAAAATAGTCTGGAATATCAGAGGACAAAGCCATCCACAGAGCCAAACTATGAAGGTCAGGGAGTGGTGACTCACATCCCATCACTCAGAAGGCAGAGACAGTTATCAGTCTCTTTGTGAGTTCAAGGTCTAACAGCCACACAGTAGCAGCACACACCTTTAATCCTAGCTCTAGGAGAGTTGAGCCAGTAACTGAGTAGCTGGGCAGAGAAAGAAAGAAAAGCAGGGGGACTGAAGTCCTTCCCTTCACCTGCACGTCCCTGGTCGGCCAAGCAGAGGTTTGGAGTCTGGGATTCATGGAGACAGGCCTGAGAGTTGTCTTGGTGGGAAGTGGTTATGGTTTGTTTCACTATTTTTTCTGATATTTCAGACGATTTTTATTAAATATACAATATATCACCACAGGGCAATATGCTGGTCTCTGTCTCTAAGAAAAATGTCTGGTGTCTAAATATCAACTTTAAATCAAAGGTTTCCATGATGCATGGCTGACACACTGTATATCTTCATCCCATGGGAGGAGTTCCAGAAGGGTTATATAAATTTATAGAACACAATCTTAGAGTGGTCACTGTAGCATCCAGGCCATTTTCTGCTTCTTCTGGCTGAATGGGTGACAAGTTACATCACTAATCCTGACTTTGGTTTTGTTTTTAAAGAATTATTACCATCTCATGTTAGAAATCTCTCTGAAGGGTTTGGTGCCTTCTCTAAAGTTAATTATTAGAAATTTGTATACAGAAATGTCAAAGTGCATTCTTCATCTATCATTAGAGCAGAGTATCAACATCAGAAATGACAAGATTTAGTCTCTGTTCTCCATACCTGAGTCTCATAGCAAGAGCTGCAATGCACAAGACCACTCAAAGTAAACATGATCTATGAATGAATGGGTTTTTCTTTTTTTTAAAAAAAAAAAAAAGATTTATTTATTTATTACATTATGCAGAAGAGGACACCAGATATCATCACAGATGGTTATGAGCCACCATGCGGTTGCTGGGAATTGAACTCAGGACCTCTGGAAGAACAACCCGTGTGCTTAAACTCTGAGCCATCTCTTCAGCCCCTATGAATGGGTTTTCTTCTCACTGAATAATTATAGGTTCCTTCTTACTAAAAACAAATTATTTTTATATCTTCTTCTGAAGACTATGATTATACAAAATTTCACTTGTCTTTAATTGAATAAATTTTCTCCTTTCTTGTATATTAGAGGGAGATTATATATTATTAACTAGCATGAAAATTCAGGGAAGAAAGTCTCTTTTTAGAACTGAATGGAAATTAGTTGGTAATGGAGACTGCAACACTATGCACAAATGGCTTTGCATTGGGTTTCTGTGGTGGAATGGCCCACAGAAAATGACCATTGTGCCACCTTGCCACACAGTTCTGATCCTATGTTGCTGGGGGTTTAGGCATATTGCCTATAGCTTACCTACAAGCATATTTTTCTAGAAAAGCATAAAATAAAAGCTAAGAGACATTTGCTATTCACAAATGGTGGGCTGAGGCTTTGTGGGAACAGACCTTGAATCAGGGTTTTTCAGCTTCTGTACTGCAGAGAGTTTGTGCTACACAAGGTCTTTAAGAGGGCTTGAACTATATAGGATAGATGTGTACCAGCATCTCCCTGCTGGATGGTAGCTATGTACATTACCCTGACATGGCAGCCAACATCAGCCTGATATTGTTAAGTGTCCCCCAGTGAATGAAGTTGCTTCTGCTGAGAAACATTGCTCTGAATTGTAACATTCTGTTCTGGCTCAGTCCAGAAGACATTATAGTAAGTTCTGCTAGTAATTTCCCAAATCTTTAACCTTGTCTGGTAATAGAAACTCTGTTTAATAGGATAGATTTCTAGAAGACTGACCATGGTTCCCAGCTTCTCTTGCAGCTAACTGGATGCTGCCAAAGTTAGGTTAAGACAGTCTAAGTGAAAATTATGGCAATAATCTCCTGATCATATTCATAAAAGCAAGAGAGTCTTATTTCACTCTCCCACTTCCTGCTATCTAGGGGTAAATATAATAGGGAAAGATTGCATTGATCTATTTTTCTGTGACTATAGAAAAATACCCAAGCTAGCTAGTGGTGAATATGATACTCTGATTTCTGCTAGCATAATAAAACACCTGAGGCTGAGTAGCTTGAGAAGTATGATACTGGCTTCTGATCAGCTCTGGTGAGACACTGTTGAGATGGTACCACAGGGCAGGAGCCTGTGTAAGACAGAGGGACAGAAAACCAGACAGATAAAGACCACAGTCTACCTTCCCACAAGACCTAACCACTGCCCTACAACAGGGCATCATTCCCTCTAAACCTTAGAGCCTAAGTGTAGGAGTGCTCTAGTGGAGTCTGATTCTAACAGGGAGCATCATTAGATGAGGATTTTATCAGTGATACAGTACTTGCCTAGCATTTATGCAGCCCTGGGTTCAAGGCCCGGTGCCAAATTCACAGCTTCCTACATCATTTATGTCAACACATTGGGGGAATCTCCTGCTTCTGTCACATAAGTTTTTGGGGACAAGCTGAAATTATGTCCAAATCACAGAACAGCTCCACACAAACCATATGAGACCCAGGGATTAGAGACACAGAAGAGAGATGTGGTAGGATTCAGGCGTTATAGAGGGAGACCTAGAGGCATAGTTTGGGGTCTGAGAACCCTGGATAGGGCATGGCCAGGCCCCATTGAGGACCTGGTGACACGCTGCCTGTCCTTCCTATTTGTTCCTATGCTCTCAGGGAGAGGATTGTCACCAACACTGCGTGAGCCAGTTCAGCTCTCCAAGAATTGCTTTAAGGTTCAATTTTGTATCAGTGAATGTTTACATAAATCCCTTAATAAATATTAATCCTTTATATAATCAATTGCCAGTAAATAATTTATACAATAACATATGGTAAATGTGGTAGAGCCATTGCATTAAGAATCACTGGCTGTATAATATATAGAGGTATTGTATCTGTTCTAAGCCTTGAAAGAAAGATAACTTACCTCTTTCATATTGGGTTCTTAATATAGTAGCACATTTGTTTCATCCCAACCAGAATTCTAAGCTCTTCCTTGTGGGGTGTTCTTTTGTATGCAATGAGTATGTGCTGCTCTCACTGAATGATAATAAATCTGTTTGGCCAGTGGTGGGGCACAATAAGCTTAAGCAGTACAATCAAACTGTATATGGAAGTAAAAAAGGTTGGAGTCAGGACAGATACCAGCCAGCTGAGGAGGAAGCAGGACGTGTAGAAAATGAGGTAAGAAGCCATGAACCACATGGCAAAGCATAGATAAGAAATATGAGTTAATTTAAATGTAAGAGCTAGCCAGTAATAAACCTGAGCCATTAGCCAAGCATTTATAATTAATATAGGCCTCTGGGTGGCAATTTGGGAAGTGACTGTCATGTGTAATCAGGTGTATGAGACAGAAAGCTCTGCTTCTTTTTACACTCTTTTTTTTTTTTTCTACACTCTTCCAACCATGAGGGCCTGTAGTACTCTGTTTTCTGGGGCTATAACAAAACACTTAAGGCAAGGTACTTTATTTTTTAAAAAGGTTTACTTAACTCATCACTTGGAGGTCCAGGAGTGTGACACCAGCAACTGCTTCGCTACAGTAAGCATCTCCTGGCTACATCACAGCATGGTGAAAATGATGTTTAACCTTCTTTGACATCTTGACTAGACATGAAATCACCCAGGAGACACTTAGGTGCACCTATGAGAGCATTGCCAGAGAGATTTAACTGAGGAGAGCAGAATACTCTGCTATGCAGGCAGCATCTCAGATATGGATCATCTGTTGTGGTCCTGAGCTGAATAAAGGAAAGGGCAGAGAAGCACTAGCATTGATCTCTCTCTGCTCCCTGACCATAGACAGCTGTCCCTACTATAGGCCTCTACCATGATAAACTGTGTCCACTCAAACTATGACCCAAATTAAACCCTGGACCTGCCACCAACTCCCAAATAAATCACATATGGAGGCTTATTCTTAATTATCAGTGTCCAGTCTTAGCTTGGCTTGATTCCAGCCAGCTTTTCTTAATGTTGCATTATCCCTTCTACCTTTTGTCTCTAGGCTTTTACCTTTTCTCTTACTTCTATAATCTTACTTTCACTCTTACTCCACGGCTGGCTATGTGACTGTATGGCTGGGTGGCTGTGTGGCTGGGTGGCTGTGTGGCTGGGTGGTTGTGTGGCTGTGTAACTGTGTAGCTGTGTGGCTGGGTGGCTGGGTGGCTGTGTAGCTGTGTGACTGGATGGCTGTGTGACTGGGTGACTGGGTGACTGGGTGGCTGGGTGGCTGTGTGGCTGGGTGGCTGTGTGACTGTGTGGCTGGGTGGCTGGGTGGCTGGCTCTTTCTTTTCTTGTTTCTCTCTCTATTCTCTAACTATTTTTTGCTCTCAGATTTCTCCTTCTCTGTATTCTCTCTGCCTTCCAGTTCTACCTACCTATTTCTCTATCTTGCCTGGCTATTGGTTGTTCATCTCTTTATTAGACCACCAGGTGTTTTAGACAGACAATGTAACACAACTTCACAGAGTAACATAAAGTAACACACCTTAAAATGATATTCTACATTTCCTTTTTGTCTAAATAAAAAATTTTATTAAATAAAAAAGTTTTAAAATTTATTAAAAGTATACACAACAAAGCAGTTATCAAATAAGAATTATATTTGTAATATTCTGTGTATTTGTAGTTGTCATATTCAGAGAAAATAAACCATTATCTATCCCACCTTAGTGAACCCAAAGTTTTACACATAACTTACTTTCTATCACAATTAAGGAAAACTGCAACTATAACTATCTAGCCTTCAACTTCAGACCCAGAAGGATTTAATATTATCTAACAATGGAGACATTTGGCTACCTGGACAGTCACCCAAAGTTCTTCTGCAAATTGGAGCATCCATCTTCAGCCTACATGCCCTGAATATCTGACAAACTTTTCAGTGAACTAGGGAATTTGAAGGACTTTCCTGCCCTCTATTAGCAAAGTTTGCCAGTCATTTTCCTCTGTGTCCTGCATGTTCAATCTCCATAACATATAGTCAGCAGTCAAAATCAAGAGCAATTTCTCTGTTCAGTGGCTAACCTTGCCATAATGAAATTAAACCCCTATGGAGTTTCTTCAGTACTCATCATCCCTGAAGTAAATTGGTGTTACCAGGAGCAGAGATATCTCGTTGTCACGGAAAAAACCTCAGCTTAACAAAATACTTAAAATGCTATATTCTATAGGTTTTTTTAGCATTTGAAGATCATCTATCTAAAATACATTTCTATATGATTCTGAAAGTATACCTAAACTATCTACAAATTTGATTATTATTTCAAATTTGAACTACTAACTTGTGTTTCTTGACTATCCTAAATAGTTTGTAATAATAACTTTTAAAAACTAGAATTTTACCTTACATTTTAAAATGAACTGCATAGGTACAATGCCTTAAAGGAGAGTAGAAACATATATATATATATATATATATATATATATATATATACACATATATATATTATGTTGTAACAAAAATAACTTTAAATTTGTATCAATATACAAAAGTCCTTTAAAAAAACTAGAAACATATACAGCATAACAAAATAACTTTAAATTTGTGTTAATATTCTATATTTTAAAATGATAACAAGCATTCATACCCATCAAATAATCAAAAAACCCCACACCCCTCTTGGGAATGTGGGCATAGTATTCTTTAGACTGCTTTCTGTTGTCTGTGGGTGAAGACTTGCCGGGAATCCCTGAGAAAATATTTGAGATAATGACCAAATCCTGGGAAGACCAGCAGTAACCTTTACTGATGGATATCACCTGTCAAGGTTTGGGAGTTCTCCCTGGATCAAACCTGATCCATATTATTCCTGAATAAATCTATAGCCTCTCCTGTGGTAATAAAACCCCAAAGCATTTTTGATTTCCATTAAAAAATATTTTTTTACTTCTTTTTTAAAGTTAAGGCATTCCGAATGTATCTAGATTGGTTCAATTTTGTAGTCCTGCTCACAGTCAACAGCAGCCTCTTGCCCATAAGCCATCAAAAAGTTCAAAATCAACATAATAACATACAGGATCTAGACTTCCTGTGTTTCCCATCTCTACATGGTTATTCCTTTTTATCCTGAAGGGATAGATGGAAGAGAGATAGACCACATGCTAAGGCAGAACAATTCAGGGGCAAGGCTTATTCTTTCTGTATAACAACTGCTCTTGAAGAAACTAACTGGGGTCCCATAAAAACTACAGCAATCTCTCCTAAGGGCAGCATTCCCCAGTGACCTAATCACCTTCCACTGGTCCCAGTTTGTGAAGGGTCTTCCATTTCAACATGCTATCCTGGGGACCAAACCTCTCACATTTGAGCCTTTGAAGGTGGCTTTATATCACAATCTAAACTATAGCAGGACCCCAGTCAGTGTTCTGGAAAACATGGTAAAGCTAGATGACTGTGAATTACTGAGAAAACATTTTTATTCCTTATTAAACAATGTCATTTATCAATTCTTCCGGATAGAATGTGGGCATGATTCCTGGGCTGGTGGCTACTATCATCTTTGAACCTCTGCGTACACTGATGTCAAGATTTCTTGTTCTCTGATCCAAACAGCCCACAGATTCCAACGACTATAGCTGGTTTTTCTGTTCCATGTAGCTATTGCTAACTAATGTATGACTACTGGCTATAGAATCTGAGAAAATTTATAACAAATATTGCCAGTTCTTCTAAAATACTCTGAAGACTATGAAGAGGCCAAATATCTTTGTTTGAATACTATGTTCAGGCTGTGTGCAACCTTTGTGTGACTTTTTATAGGATTTTGATGTTCATTTACCTATCTTAAAAGGTTTGGTGCTGCCATGGATGCAAAATTGTGGTGATGCACACTTGAAATCCCAGCACTTGGTAAGCAGAGATGAGAGAATCAAAAATTCAAGGCCATCCTTGGCTCCATAGAGACCTAGAGGTCAGTTTGACATACATGAGATCCCGTTTTAAAAAACAACAAAGATATAATTATTTTCCTCTTCATGAATAGTAAAAATATTAAGTGTATTTTGGGATATTGACAATTTCTTATAAAATTAAATCAGTCCTTTCTGTACAGCCTCGCAATCATTTACTTTGGGAAATTAATGCCAGGAAAATTAAAATCTATGTTCATGTACACACAAAAATAAATCTGCCCCTAAATATTTATAGCACTTTTATCTGTAATAATGAAAATCAAGGCCAATCAAAGCGTGAACAAATGGTTAAATAAAACTTGGTTTCATACAGTGAGACATAGGAGCCAACAATAAAAAAATGAAAATGAAGTTAACTATGAATACAAAAACAGATTAGATGGATCTCTGGGCATCATGTTTACCGAAAAGAAGCATTACCCTCAAGGTTTACATACTCATGTATGCTGTTCTTGGCTGCTGCTGCAGAACTGCACAAACTGAGAAACTCATAAACAAAAGAAGTTAATTCCTTTAAGTGCTTGTGTCTGGGAAGTCAGGCATCACCTCTCTGTGAAGGACTTGGTGCATCATTCAATGACAGAGGACCCAAAGGAGGCTGCCAGCCCAAGTCTCACTAATCTTAACATTTGGGAGGCATGGGTTAGAGAAACACAGACTGTTCTCTTCACCTTTTCACCTGGAAGGTTGGAGCGGATGTTGTTTAACAACCTGGTGATCCTTTTGCTAGTCTGTGGAGAGCCAGCCTTCCCGAACTGCCTCCTCCCACTTCCTCCACACAGCCTGAGCATTGTTTAGGCCCTAATCCTGAGCTTAGTTTCTCAGTGAATAGAACCCTTCGTTATGAAAAAAGGCCTATGCATGCTCCATCAATAGAATCTCTCCTAATGCTTATTATACACCTTTTCTCCCTAGAGTCTTACCCCAGCACTGTTTACCAATCAATAGAACTCATTCTTATTGTAAAGGTCATAGACGCTTTGCTACTTTGCAAGGGAGTTTCAGTGTAGCAATGTCTAAAGCTTTGTTCTGATTATTGTCATGTGGAGACCTTTCCAAAGTTCTACTGTGTTTAAATGTGGAAAAACAATAATAAACCCTGGGGTCAGACTCTAGAAGTTTCACCTGCGCCCGTTAAAGTGTTAGGTCTCTAACTCAGAACAAATGGTTAACTGAGGCATCTATTTAACATATGAAAGAGGACTCAGGTCCATCAGTCTCCCTCAGTCCCTACCAGTTACAGAGTCCTGGCTCCTGAGCCTTTCTCATCCATACCCCTACCCTCAAACTCTCCAGCTCAGTCTGTGCGCTGGGTTTCTCTTTTGCCTCTGACCCCTGTATAACCTCAGCCATTTTGGCTTCTGGTCTCTTGATGCCTTTGGCTTTGTTGTACCAGTGTCAAGGGACCCCCAAAGACCACCAGGGAGCTGGACTCGATGCAAACGCATGAGGGTTTTTATTGTTATGAACAGGTTCAAAAAGTAAACCTGGATAGATACCCTTTGTTCCGACACAGCAGAGGGTCATTGGCTCCAAGCCCAGAGATGAGGGGGATCTTAAAGAAAAGCCTACATAAGTGCAGTGCTGCACATCTTGGTATTCCAGGATTGGGCAAAGGAGTATGGGGTACAGTAGCTATTAGCTGAACTTTCTGGTGTGAACCCAAGCCACACCAGAAAGTTCGCTGGCTTTCATTTCATTTCATTTGCTGGCTGAACTTTTGGGGCAAACCTAACTTTTGAATCTATTGGCTGTCAGGTGCACTCCCAGACCTGGGCCCCATCCTTAGGTACCAAATGCTTCTTCTCTGAAACAAAACTTTGTAAGGATAAATCCAAGCCTTCACAGCCTCTTGGTATACCTCCCAGATGTTCTATTTGCTCCTTCTCTCTTCTCTTCTTCTCTTGCCCTCCCTACCCCCTATTCTCATGGCCTGGAAGCCTGGACCCTTCCAGATGCCTCTTACTGTTTCTTTCTCATATCCACAATAAACCTTCTCCACTATATTGAGGGGTGTCGATAGCCTTGTTCCGGTGCAGTGGAAAGGCTAAGGACCTCACACCTCAATGGGTGGGGGGTCTTTAAAATACGTAAGCAAGATGTAACACATGTTGGCATTTCAAGATGGGGCAAAGGGGTAAGGTACAGCAGCAGCTATTGGCTGAGTCCTGTGGTGCGAATGCAACTTTTGAATCCATTAACTGCTGGGTACACTAGCAGACCTGGTTCATGTCCTTAGGCACAAAAGCTTCTCTGAAACTGGGCCCCACCCTCAGACCCTCACACTGTAAACACACATACACAAATGAGTATGTAGAAAAACTAGTGGCACTGAGCGATTCTCTTTGATCCAGTACTGCCCAAGACAATGTACTGGCTTATTATGTTGTGCTCCTGGCTAATTATATGGTGCTATGGTTATATAAGATGCCATAACTGGTGGAGCAGCAGAAGAGCACACAGAACTCACAGTTTTGCACCTTTCTGAGAGACTGTAATTGCTTTACAATAAAGGGTTTAGTTTTGTGTTTAGGCCCTGTCTTAATGATCCAACAAAGAAATGACTGATAATGCAGACTTTCTGGTCTGACTGGAATCACCATTCATTATTTTAAAACTTTCTCACACAGATAGGTGCTGGTGTTAGAGATCAAGATATCACCATGAGAGGCAACAAGGCCATGGAGTTCCAACCTAAAGTGCTTTAATTCTGATAGGTATTTGACTTTGTTCAAATTAATGTAACCTAACAAGAAGGAAGGAGAGAGGGAGGGAGGGAGGGAAGGAAGGAGGGAGGGAGGGAGGGAGGGAGGGAAGCACAAGGAAGTAGTGGCCCCTGATTCTGACAAAGCTCTGCCATGTTTATAAACAGGTGCACTGTTCTTAGTTCTGTCTGGCACCTGTCAGTTTGCAAACATTCAGACATTGAAAGGATTCTGGAAACAGTAACTGTATTATACACAAATTGAAAAAGTTACATGTATCTTCCCTCTGAGTATAGCCTACCAATATTAGACACATATTAAAACTTCCACAGAGTTGACTGCTGAGTGAATATAAACAAGTGAAAGTTAACATACACTTCTTTGTCCCATTGCATTTAAACATATTAACTTGGATGTATTACATCATTGCATTCACATGGCAATGATACTTCTCTGAGAATTTTAGAAAAAAGAAGTGACATGTTAGATGTTATGTCTCATTTATTTGAAATTATTTCCTAGGATTCAACC
>PVIH01007871.1:80621-96668 GCA_004025045.1 Sigmodon hispidus
AAAAAAAAAAAAAAAAAAAAAAAAAAAAAAAAAAAAAAAAAAAAAAAAAAAAAAAGCTGAATGATAGCATCAATTTAAAAGCCCAGGGTATCCAACTGTGAGCAGAGACTGGATCAGGAAGACTGTAATTGTGACCATATTTCACATTGTACAAACTGGTCAATTTCTTTATCTTTAAGAGTAGCTGCAGAAAAATGTCAAGGCTCCAGTTAAATGCTTTCCCCTGCACCAACTCTTTCCTCTTTTGCTGTCTGACTCACATCCTACAGTAACGCCTGGGGGATGGGAAAGCCTTTTTAGGACATCAATTCCCAGGACTCAATTTTCTCTATCAGATTGTTGCAAGTAAATCTTATTTTATGTCTCAGCTCATAACCTACAGTGGAAATGCTTTCCTGTGTCTCCAGCATTCTATTGCGATGCTTAACGCCACAGCTGAGGACTTGATCATCAACTCTCCAAGAGACTCCAGAGATGGGGATGCAACAGCCCTTCCCCCGCCCCAGGCTCCCAGGATCAACCAAACATAAAGGTAGTAAATCTCCATCATAATTGTCTAGATATAGCCAATCAACTGGCTTAATGAGATGGGAAGTAGGTTGCTGGGGAGGAGGGATAACACTTTAACAAGACAATTCACATCAAACTGCAATTTATCCTGCACAGCACATTTAATTTTTCTAGAAAGTTCTCGGAAGCTAAAGTGCCATTCAGAAGATGTTAGGCGCAGTTCTAAATCACTTCACCGCCTCAAGAGAAGCACACAGAAACATTCCTAAAATATTTTCTGT
The DNA here is from genome assembly GCA_004025045.1 of Sigmodon hispidus. NCBI lineage: Eukaryota > Metazoa > Chordata > Mammalia > Rodentia > Cricetidae > Sigmodon > Sigmodon hispidus. Next base: position 81,413 of record PVIH01007871.1, read on the forward strand.
TATCCATCTCAATGTTGAGGGGTTTGACAGTTTGGGGATCTGAACACATTTTCTTGGAAATGACAGAAGTTTAAGACTGTACTACTGTTGTACTTGTGTCTAGAAGACCCCAAAGGCTACCACAGAGTTGGACTTGCTGCAAAATGCACGAGGGCTTTATTGTAAGACAGAGGTTTCAAACTAACCCAGGTCGTTCAGACACAGTGGAAGGCTATCGACCTTGAGCACCGAGGGGAGGGGAATTTTAAAGAAAGACCTACATAAGTGGGGTGCTGCGCATCTTGGCACTCCAGGATTGGGCAAAGGGATACAGGGTACAGTAGCCACTGGCTGAACTTTCTGGCGAGAACCTAACTTTTGAATCTATTGGCTGCCAGACACACTCCCAGACCTGGGCCCTGCCCTCAGGTAACAAAGCTTCTCTGAAACAAAGCTTTGTAAGGATAAATCCATGCTCTCACACTACTTCTTCCTGCCTGAAGCCTGGGACTTGCACCCCCATTTCCCTATGATAAGGAACTGAAAAGACATGACTCTATCCACCTCCAAGCCCCACTGAAGTATTCTCAAATGCATGGCACCCGAATGTCCCAGACTTGGGCCTGTGTTTAGGTTCAGAAACAAAGGCAAAAGCTTCTCACGGATTGTCCCCCATGCTTTCTGCAGATGTCTCTATGGACCTGGCAGGGGTGGTCCATCCTAGAAAGGACAAGGTTGCAAGCCAGACTCACAGGACAGAGGCTTGACCCTTGATTGTGGGAGCTTTGTGAGAGCTGTAGACCAGGACTGAACAGAGACAAAGCCGAAATGACGGATGTCTTAGTGAGACTGAAATCCTTGCGCATGCTCTCTTACCTTGAACCAGGACCAACCTAAACCCCCAGTCACAGAGGCATTGGGTCTTTTATGCCTAAGGGTTTCTTAGTATTTCCTCACTGCTTCTTTTCCTTTATCTTAAGTTACTCTTGCGCTGCTAGAGATCAAACCGAATACATTGTTCATGTTTTACTCGTGTTTTTCCCACGTAGCTACATCCTCAGCGCTCGGTTATTTTGAGAAAGGAGCCTGCTTTGTAGCTAACTCAGGCTGGTCTCAACTCGTGATCCTTCCGCCTCAGCATCTGGAGTCCAGGGATTGCAGGTGTTACACCACCATGTCCAGCTCAGCTCAGCTTATTCTTACCCACCTTCCTCCCTCATTGCACCCCACCCACCCCTCTGTGTGTTCCGGCTTCGCAGATATTTAAATAGCTTTTGATTTAAATGAAAGTTCTAAAACCAGTACATTAATCTTTTGAGTCAGAATTTTGCAGTTGAAGTCAGGAGTTCTTCTGTGCTGTTGAGACAGTTTATACTGGTTAATTGCTCAGACCTGGACCAGTGGTTTAATGGTCAAATGCCTGACATATGAAAGGCCTTGGGTTCCACCCATCAGGATTCAGGCTCTGTTGATTGCACTAGTAATAAGGATGCTCCCTGAAGCACTGGAGAATGTGTTTCTTTTCTCTTTCTAAAAACACTGTATGTGTATGCACACACCACATTGTAATCCAGACATTGTTGGTGCTGGGAATTGAACTCCGATCATCTGGAAAAGCAGCAGGCTCTCTTAATTCTGGAACACCCACCTTGGCTAACTTAAGCAAGAGGTTCCACAGTGGTACAAGAGTTCTCTGTCCTTGTCCTGAGAGGAATTACCTTCTCCTTAAACTGGAGTTTCATTGTTCATTATTTTGACTATGAGACTGTAGGCAAGGAAGAGGCAAACAGCAACTGCATCAGGCCACCCTGGGTCCCCTCTATGCCCCTGTTTGGTAGATGCTCTAATTAGTCCAAGTTGACAGCTGTGAAGTAGAGGCACCATATGCTAACTGTGTGCCCAATGAGGCACTGCTGGTCCAGGCTAGAGTGAGGAAGTCGATAAGAGGCAGAGCTCTCATCCAGACCTATGCCCAGCCATGCCTGTAGGTGAGCACCATATGCAGGATTTAGTTTGGAAGGTTCAAAGAACACAGATGGGCTAACTGTGTATATTGTTCTGACATACAGAAATCATTTCTCAGCCCGGTGCTATGGCTTATGACTGTAATCTCAGCACTGAGAAGGTAAAGGCTTAAGGACACCTGTAAGTTCAAGGCCAGCCTGGTCAACATAGAGATTCCCAGGCACACAACAACTGCCCCCCAACAAAACAAAACCCCTAAATCATTTCACAGAGGTAACAGGGAATGATTGCTTAGTGGCATTTGGGGGACTTTTTCAGAGTTAATCATGTCTTCAACCCAGGTGATGATTGATAAAACTATGAAGAATTAAATGCTCACTTTAAAATGATAATTGGTTAATTTTAAGTTACATAAATTTCACCTTGGGGAAATCTGTCTCAATATCTTAGATCTTTCCAGATGCTTTGATAGTTAACAATATAACCCTCCCATATATATGGTTAATCAAGCCATTTCCAAGCTTAAGGCTTCAAAGGATCTCTTGCCTATCCCGGACAAAGACTCTCGGTTCCACCTCCAGACTGGTCAGACTTTACAAGGCAGGCTGGAAAGTACAGGGAACAAGATTGCTGTAAAAGGCTGCCACAGAGGCAGAGCTGTATTACAGGGCAGAACAACCTCTACCATTCGCACCCACTACCTTTTCTGTTAAGACAGACTGAAGTCTTCTAAAGTCCAGTCCACTTTCTTCCATTGTTCCTTTCAATCATTGTGAGCTGAACAAAGCAGAAGCAATGAGTATCCTATCTGGAATCTTTGTGGGGCTTCAGAGAGGAGTCAGTCACCCTGTGCTCAGGACAGTGGTTTATGTGTGCTTCATCAGGCTTCTCTCCTACCCCTTCATTCAACCTTTATCTTATGCTGGACAAAATCATCCTACTTTGGCCTCTGAGGACCTTCATCTAGCCAAGGGATGCTGGGCTCCTATCCAGAAGTTGGGAAGGTGACTTCCTCTAAAGTGGCTCTCTATTAGAAGCATTTTCACAATGGCTGCTAAAAATACACAGTACTACAACCTTAATTTCAAACATGTTACTAAAAATCTTTTACCTCAAGGAAAGAATGTGCCACCAACTCCTTGTGGGACAAAGGCTTACCCTCTCATGGGGAAATACCTTTCCCACGCTCTCCTCCCCCGACACTAAGCACAGGACATACCTGCTTCTCTGGCTCCTTAATTAACTCTCTGTCAGATTGTCCCTCAGCAGTTTAATAACGCCCATTCTGTCACAGACACATCTCATCTTCTCAGCAGGTAAGATGAGAAAATTGCTGTCCGCTCCCACGGCCCACCATGTCCTGTCACTTTCTGCTGAGGTCTAACCCACTGGACATGCAGACACCTCGTTCACAGGCAAGCTCACACTTCATGATATCCCTCAAGTATTAGAAGATTCAGGCATGGCCACTTTGAATGTTCACCTTGTCCTAAAATCTAATCAGTAAAGAAATGGGTGGGGACTGGGGGTTTCCTTACCTACCTCACCTTAGGAGATACAGCAACTGTGTTTGCTTTCCTATTGTGGTGAGAAATTACCTGAGAAGAATCAATGTTAAGGAGGAAGAGTTGATTTTTACTCTCAATCTAAGGAGCTACCCACATCATATGGGATAAACATGGTGGCAGGGGTGTGAGGTGGCTGTTCACATCGTTAGACTCCAGGAAGCAGAGAAGGAATAGCAAGTGAGGTCGGGTTATAAACTTCCAAGATCCGTCTCTAGGCACCCACTTTCTCCATTAAGGCTCCATCTTCTAAAGGTCCCATAACTTCTCTGAACAGCAGCTACCACCTGGGAACCAAGTGTTTGAACACATGAGCCTATAGGACACATTTCATTATCAAACCACAATAACAGCATAGCTCTTGCCTCTGCTATACTTGAGAAGGTGTTTTTGTTTTATTTTATTAGGTGTATGTGTGTCTATGTGTGTGTGTGTGTGTGTGTGTGTAGTAGGGATCACGTATCCTTCCACCTATGGCCTTTGGGCACCAGACCATAGTTCGTGACCTTTGAGCTAGTTTAAGATCCAGGATACACTTAGTAAGCCCTTGAGCTCATGGATGGTGAAGAAGACCAGGTCAGGTGGTGTGAAGCAGCATGGATGGCCCACAGCCTTGGAGGGACTCTGCGACTAAGTTTGTCTCATTCTGTAAAAGTGAGTCGCTCCCCAATATAACCCTTTAATAAATAATCCATTTCTCAATCACCCTGGATTTTTAACTCCATGTCTGTGTCTGTGTTGTAATAGAAAATATCCCACCTCAGGAAGTATACCACTGGTAAATCTTCAAACTATATCTTCCAAGATGTCCAATATTCACACTCTTCATGAGTCAAAATTTTAACTTTCTGAGGTTTGGATTTTCCGTGTGATGCAAGCATCCCTCACACATCATGGGGGAGGGAGAGAAGAAGGGCTGGGTGGAAAGGAGGGTCTCTCTCTCTCTCTCTCTCTCTCTCTCTCTCTCTCTCTTCTCTCTCTTAACATAGGAAGCTCTTTAATTGGGTTGTTAGCAATTTAGAAAACCAGTTTGTGAGGATGCATTCCATTTTTCAGAGAGAACTGAGATCGCAGGTAGCCCTGGAGCTGAAGAATAGCTTTGATTTTTGGCAAAATCTGAGAATCACAGCTTTCTGATCTGCCTTTCACTGCTCTATAATCTCATATTTCTCCTTCTCTGTGTCGAAAATCTCAGCCTCCTGGTGCCTGGGCTTGCACAGCTGCTTCTTCTTGAAGTAAGCATCCGTCAGGTGTTTGGGAATTTTAACCTTGCTGATAAAAACTTTTGTAGAAGTGGCGATGATAAATTTCTGGTATGTTCTTCGAAAAGGAACTCCGTTGAGGGCAAGAGGTCCAGTCACAAGTAGCAAGCCACTGCCCAGCTGCTTCAGGAAAACCACTCTGTTGCTCCTGTGGCATCCAGTGAGGATGATCAGGACAGTCCCAGGAGTGATGCTGGGCCGAAGCTTTCTCACGTGTTGACTGAAGGGTTTCTTGCCATGGCTGAGCAGCTTCCGAGGCACATCTTCAGTAGGATAATACCTGGACATTTTTCGAAGCTTGACCACCTGGGTACCACCATTCTTGTCACCACCAACTGGCGTTGTGACAGTAGCAAGGACCTTCCCCTTTTAATTCTTCTTTTCAACCTTGTTTTTGTAGTTGAGTATTTTTTCTTATACAAAGTCTTCCTGGGATACATAGCAGATCAGTAGTACCTGCCAATTCCTCTAACCAGGATGGGGTTTTGGTTCTAATAGAACTTCCCCTTCTTAGACTTTTTAACCTTAGGGTCACTCTTTTTGGCTGCATCAGCGGCAGGGGCATCACTGCCAGCCTTCTTGGCTGCAGGTTTCTTTTCTTTGGTGTTAGGTTTCTCCGTTTTTTCACCCGCCATCTTGCAAAATGGGAAAGAGATCGAAGGTCCTCACTTCCAGTCGGAAAGGAGGGTCTCTTAAGAGGCAGCAATTATTCTCACCTGTTACATTCCAATCACACCCCAGCAAAGGCTGGCCTCTCATTTTCTGGCAGCTAATTGTCCCAAGCCCGGAGGGATTTCCACATAATCAATTTCCTCAGAGACTTCATTCCCTATTCCGAGTAGTCATCTCCTTTCTTTTGTTTTTCACTTTCTTTCTTTTTAATTTTTTTTTTCAGGTGAACTTGACCCATTTAATTCTATTTAATTCTTTGTCAGAGTTGTATTGTCCATATGAACTCCTATTTTAAATGCACTGTATACTTCTTTTAGGTAAACATTGACATTGCCTGGCAAGTTTAACTTGGGTTGTCAAGACAAACCAGATTAACCAGCCATAATGAGGAGGGAAGGGGAGATGCCAGGCAAGCACTCTGCCACTGAGCTATGTCCTGGGCTTAATTTCTTATTTTTTAAAATATATTTTTTTTTTGAGAGAGAGAAAGAGGGTCTCTACGTAGCCCTGGCTCTTCTAGAACTCCATATGTGGACCAGGCTGAGCTCAAACTCACAAAGAGATCCACCTAGCTCTTCCAGGTGTTAAGTTGTTATCTGATAAGGGCACTTTAGCTTCCTGAATAACTGAGATGAACACTGAAATACAAGTATGGGGTCAGAAATGTTCAACAGATCCAATGCTTGTTGAATATTTTAAATATTGATAAGTAGAGAAAGGGTGTTATATCAGGGTACCCTGGGAGGTAGGGTATTATGATTTGACATCTTCAGAATACACAAAAACAAAGGGAAAGGCACTGAATTCAGATCAGTGCACTGATTTGCTCATCACCCAGACACTTGAGTGGCTTCTCTATGAAACTAGCTAAAGGTTCACTTAGTGTGATTTATTTACTTGAACCTGTCAAAGGAGGAGTGTGAAGTTCCAGAAATTCTTGCAAACAACTTATGAGTTCACCTCCCCCCCCCAAAAAAAAAAACTAAACAGAAACAAGTCACCTATGATTTTGAGAAAGTATGGCTCCGTGTGTGTGTGTGTGTGTGTGTGTGTGTGTGTGTGTGTGTGTGTATAGGGTTGTTCTGCTAACTCCTGATGACCGTTGACTCTCACATGGGTCAGAGTCAGACAAAGAAATTCGGCAGCAGAAAGCCTAAGCGATAAGAAAGCCAGCTAGGAAGAACCGATAACGTAGGTTACCATAAAGAATCTCGGGAAATATAAATCTTTTTTTTAATTATTTATTTATTTATTTATTTATTTGCCTTGGTGTTTGCCTGGAACTGGAACTACAGACAGTTGTTAGCTGCCATGTGGGTGCTGGGAATTGAATCCAGGTCCTCTGGAAGAGCAGACGGCGCTCTTAACCGCTGAGCCATCTCTCCAGCCCGAAATATAAATCTTTTTTCTCCTGGGAATGCTCTAGTTTATCATGGTGGAAGCTCTGCAATGGCAGTCTTTCATTCGTAAATTATGAGTGAATTAATTTTGACTTTTCTCCCTAATAACAAATGGTAAGTTGTTTTTTCAATATATTCTCTGAGGGATTTTCCGATGATCTGTACTGTGGTTCCCAGTAAAAATGACCTATAAACTACCATTCTAGGCAATGGTGGGCCTCAGATGGGATCTGGTACCAACTCAAAACCAGGTCTTCATTTACAGTCTGAAAGATTTTATTCTGGTAGCATCCTGGGCTGACAGCCTCATCTGGCTCTCGCCCACAGATAGCACCCTACAGCATTTTCAAGTCACTGAAATGAAATACTCTCTGCTTCTTCTATCCCTTGACCTCGAACCAAGACATCCTCCAAACACGTCTATGCACACTCACAAGCCTCACTTAGGTATCACGTGAGGAAATCGGCAGCCTAAAAAATTAAAAATTATTTTCTGTTCATCTGGTGGATTTTGAAATACAAACCATTGTCACAGTGGCTCTGTAGAAACAACTCCGTGGGGTCTGATGATAACAAGCCTTTAGACATCCTATTGAGAACAGAAACACTATCTGCACCTCAGTCTGCACAGCCGCCCCCCCCAAATGAGGGTGCCCGTATTTGCCAGTGTGGTTTGAGAAAGATTAATAGGCTCATGCTTTCCAAGTCTCTTTAAGCTTCTCTGTAGGATGGTGCCAGCAAAGAACAAAGTACCATTTTCCTTCGGGCAGAATAATTAAAACAAAATCTCCTGAGTCCCATCTCCATGCGTGTCTCTCAAACTGATCACGCGGTGATTTTTAAGAACAGAGCAGCCCTGTGTCATTTATTTATAATCGCTTTTCATTGTTACAGTAGGGCATTCACACACATCACCTCCAGGCTCTGGAGGACTGTTAGTATTCATTAGGGGAAGGAAACATTCTTTCTTGCAAATAAGCAATTTGATTGCTTCAGGAATAGGCCTGTAATTACTGCAGTGCTGGGGTTCGGTGTTGTTAATAAGATTAAAAAAAAAAAAAAAAAGGTTTTCTCCAAATCAGAGAAGATTCAGGCTCTTCTTCCAGAGACTATAATTAAAAGGGTGACAGTGGTTTTTTGTGCCCCAAGATAGGGTGGGCACCAGACTGCAGGCACCAGGTCAGAGATTCTGCCTCCACCTTCCGCTTTAGAGTAGAGCAACCATTAGAATATTAAAAAGCAAGTCTGCAATGCGAATGGAGCTTAGGAAGCGAGGTGTTTTCCTGGCATGTACAAAGCCCCGGGTTTGATCTCTAGGACAAAGCAGGATGTGACAATACATGCAAGTAATCTTAGCTCTTGGGAGGTGGGGGCGGGAACACCAGAAAGGGAGGGGAGCTTTCCTGGGTCTGCGGACGGAGGGAACTACCCTTTCTATACAACTAGACTGTGGTGTGTCCGGAAAGGGGTGTTCTTAGAGATCTCCACCACAGTGACCATGGTGTCGTTATTGCCTGTTCACGCCTTTCCAACATCCCAAGACAGACAGGACAAGAGACACAAAGTCATGTTCAGACTCTAGAGACAAGGGACAGAAACCAGCTGATCCCTGTGTGAGCACACAGGGAGTTTGATATAAAGATACAGCAGTGTTGTTGTGGGCAAGAGTACTGTCAGGTATTATGGGATGGATATGACAGTATCCCCAAATGCTTATGTGTACAATGGGAAAGGGAAAGGGGGATCTTATTATGTAGCCCAGGCTCGATTTTTCTCCTTTCATGTCAAGTGTACTAGGGCCACAGGTATGCACACCCAACCCAAGAAGCTCTTTTTTCAAAAATTATTCACTTGTCTTTATTTAATGTGTATCGCTATTTGCCTCCATGTATGTCAGGGTACCACATACATGTCTAGTGCCAACTTTTCATTCCTGTCTCCACAAAATTCTCTGATCCAATTTCTCTCTTTTTAGCTCACCAAGGAAAGGTCTGGGAAAGCTGAAAAATCCCTCTTCTTTTCCTCTACCCAGCTAGCTTAACTTCCCCTTTCTACATACCTAAAGCTAGGGCTAAAGGTGTGGGTCACCACTCCCTGACCTTCAGAACTTGGCTCTGTGGATGACTCACAGATATTCCAGACTAATTTTATTAAATATATATCACACAGCAGTACCTTCTAATAGTGTCACTCCCTATGAACTTATTGGGCCAATTACATTCAAGCTATCACATGCAGGCTGGAGAGATGGCTCAGTAATTAAAAACACTGGCTGTTCTTTCAAAGGACCTGGGTTTAATTCCCAGCACCCACATGTCAGCTCAAAACTGTCTGTAATTCCAGTTTCAGGGAATCTGATACCCTCACACAGACATACATGCAGGCAGAAAGAACACCAATATACTTAAAATAAAAATAAATTATTAAAAAGAAACACTATCATATGCCTGATGAGGTAAAAAGAATGCTGGATCATCCAAAACTGAAGTCACAGATGGTCATGAGGTAATTTATGGTTTCCGGTAGATACTGGGAACAGGACCAGAGTCTTCTGCAAGATCAAAACATGCTCTTAATTGCTGAACTCCTTCTGCACCCCAACCTCCGCTCTTACCCCCTCTCCAAATAAGAGGCCATTTTGGTCAGTCTCTTCCTCCTTTTTATAGCTCCATTTCTGATACCAGAACCCAGCATCTCTGCTGGTCTGTCAGCAAGGCTGAATATGGCTGAATTACAGCTAACCCTCTCTCTCTCTCTCTCTCTCTCTCTCTCTCTCTCTCTTTCTCTCTCTCTCTCTCTTCTGCTTTCTCCCTCTCCCTCTCAGTCTCTCAGTAATGGTCTCACTATGTAGCACTCACGTAGAACTCTGTGTACATTAACCCAATCTCAAACCCAACCTCCTTCCTCTGTACCCCAAGTTCTGAGATCATAGACCAGAACCATCATGTTCAGCTGGCTTCAGTTTTACCTTGGAGGAGAAGAATCTGATTTGCCCTGGTAGAGTCAAGCATTTACCTGGGTCCAATCATCCGGACCTATTGTGTCCCTATTGTGGTCACCATTTCTTGAGACCCAGATAAATACAGACTGAATGATTTATCAACATTGTATTATGGACTAGTTTGCTATGTGAGGCCAGATATGGTAACCAATCTACACCCCAAGGGATGGAGCTCAGAGCCCTAAAAACTGAAGGAAGCTGCAGGGCATGAGTGGTAATGTTGTCTTTGGCTGGGTCCTGTGCACTCATTTATCTGAGCTAACTAGTCCTGAATGCCCAGGTGGATCATGTAATAAGATTCATGAATAATAAAGAGATCATTACCTCAGTTGGCTAGTTACAACCAAATATCCTCTAGTTTCAGAGAATACTTAGCAAGCTAATTAGCATTCATTACCCCTCTTGTCCCACAAGAATGATTCATGCTCACTCTGATATAAGCCAAATCCTGGTGATAGGATTTGGAACAAAAGGAGCTTGAAGCTAAAGACGACACCAGAAAGGGGCTGCTTCAGCACAGCCAAAGAAGGAAGGCAGGCGCTATAGACACTTGCTTGAAAAAAATGTGTTGGACCCCTCAGGCTTTACATTTAGAATCTGTGTTCAGCCTCTTGGCTCCTTAGCTTTCTCTGGCAAAGACCACAACAGGCTGTATTAGCTACGTTCCTTGTTTGGAGAAAGAGTTTATTTGGCTTTATAGCTCCAAAGGGGTTAGGCATTGAGGTGGGATAGGCTCGACAGCAGATGGAGGTGGGGTAGGCCCGGCAACCGGAGCAGGGCAGCTGGTCATGCTGCACCTGCAGTTAGGAAAAAGCCAAGAAGCAAGAAGTAGTGCTGAGCAGACAGAACATCAAGGCTTCTTTCCTCCACCAAGACTCTTTCTAAAGGTTCTAGAACCTTCCAAAACAGTACCACTAGCTGGGCATTGAGTGTTCAAACACTGGAACCTATGGGGGACATTCACATTCAAACCACAACACAGGTCAGTCAATGCTACATTCAGATTACAAAGTCTCCGAGCTTCAGAAATAATGGTAGCGATACTTTCTCATGGATGTAGGAACCTGGTTGCTCTCTAGCCACAGTTTCCAACAGCTCTATTTCAACACACAGCTAGGTAAAACTCATGGCGCCTTCCTCTGCTGCCAAATTACATTCAACCTGAGGGTATCTTTTCCTGGTCATGCTCTCTGCTTTCTAATTGGGACTCTGCTCTCCACAGTGTATTCTTTCAAAAAACGTGAGTTGTCAAACAAATAGCAAAAAAAATGCTGCCAAGGATGCAGACAAAGGGTATCCTTCACACACTGTGAGTGGGAATGTGAAGCAACCCAGCCACTACAGAAGTCAGTGTAGGGGTTTCTTAAAAAACTGAAAATATATCTTCCATATGATCAGCCTGAGTGTGTCATCAGTGGAATCCAGGTATCACAGAGATGTACTGACTCATCAGGGTTTACTGCCGCACAATTCACAATAACTAAGCCATAGAGTGAGTGTAGGAACAGATAAAGGAAACAACACACACACACACACACACACACATGGGGACATGGGATCTTTTCTCAAGACTCCATTTTGACAAAATTATTTTATTTGCAAAAAGTGGATGCAACTGGAGGTATCTTAGAGTAAGCAAATTATGCCTGTCTCAAAATGATGAACATCACATGTTTTCTTTTACATGAGGGTCCTAGGTATTTGTATAGATAACATAAAATCATTATGTATATAGGACATAAAAATAGTTGCAAAAATGTCTAGAGGAACAAAGAGGACTAAAATGAAGGGCAAGGGGTGAGAAAGGGAAGGCTGGGAGTATGGGAATATGCATAATATATACATGTAATATATACATGTACAAAAATGTCCCTATGTAATACAGCGCCTTATACAATGATTATGTACAATGGAAAAAATTTAAAAATACCAAGTAATACCCTGACATTATCTTTTCTAGAAAGTTCCCTGGTAAGTGCTACACTTATTTACAATAACTCCAAATTTCCACAGCTGTTGTCCAGAACCTGAGTGATATGGCTATGCCTGTTTCTTTTCCCAACAACTTTCCACTGCCTTTCAACCTGTGAAGCCAACCCTGTGGTCAGGGCCTTGGCATGTGGGTGGTGCTGGGATCCAGTTCAGGACCCCAAGCATACTAAGCAAATGCTCTCTACCTACATTCTTAGGCTTGGGCACCTCATCCCAGCCTGCCTCATGGCTGGTGCCTTTAATTATTTATGCCTCATATCTAAGGTCTAGGCAGAGGTGTCTACCCTGGTGTTTCTGTCACAGTAAAACTACATAGTTCCCATTTCCTTCTCAGCTCCCACGCTCATGCCTTCATAACTCTCACGATTATAATATTAATATATTCTTTTTTGTTCTTTTTTTTTTGGTGAAGCAAAAGACCTTTATTTGTGATCTTGGAGTTATAATTCAGGGAGCACAGATTCCAATAGCAACCTTATTCTTCTGGTAAGGAGGGATTTAGAGGGTAGAAAAGAAAGCATAAGTGATTTACCTAGATTGCTTATCCAGAATGAAGACCGGAAGATGTTTGCTTCTGCAGCTCATCAGTGCACAAATGTCTGACCCAAACCACACCACAGTTGTAGTAAAGACTTCAGTTTGCTCAGGTATTACAAAGGATAGTAAGCAAACCTCATAAACAGAGGCTAAAATAGGTGAAAAAAAGTTTGAGAAGACCCAGTTGTCTGTGTGGCCTCAAAGCATTCCTGGAGGAGAATCATCAGGAGAGACTCAACAGCTTCCGTTGTTCCCAAGGAATTAAAGTTATGATCAAGAAAAAAAATATCTCTATGGAATGATGAACCCTGGTGGGATGCATTGTACCAGGAGGTCCCAGCATTCACTGTGCAGGATTCTTACTAAAAATACTTCACCTTCATCTAATATCAAGAAAACAGATGAGCCCAGATCCACAGTTATTCTATTAGCATACAGCTCATAGCATGTTCTCTGAGAGTGGATATAAATATTATCAGATATAAATACTGATAATAAAGGAGTGAAGAAAAAGCAGCCAGTACAGCCAAGATGTTTAATTATAGCAATCTATTAGTGAAAATATGTAATAACATATTCATGTTTTGTATAAAATGTGAGGTAGTGACTCTCTGCTTTTCCTGTCCCGTGATCCCGAACCAAGACATCCTCCAAACATGTCTATGCACACTCACAAGCCTCACTTAGGTATCATGTGAGGAAAATGGCAGCTAAAAACTTAAAAATTTTTTTCTGTTCATCTGGTGGATTTAGATGACGAGAGTGAGCTTCGGCCAAAGGAACATATTTATCATCTTGGTGAGATTGTGCTATTTGGATCGTGGTGATGAGCATGATGAACTAGAGGGTCAAGAGTTTGATGCTGGACTGTTTAAAATAAAACATAACAAAAACAAAAATCGGGCTAGTGACATGGATCAGTGGGCACTGATAAGTATTCTGAATCTCTGTTATTAGGTTTCTCTGCCAGTGCAATACGCCAGATCAAGCTGAATTAAAAATAAAGGACCAGGTTGACTCTGAGCAAAGCATTCCAGGGTGACCTAGGGGGAAGAGGAGAAAGCATGTGGCGGGCTATGGACCGGGCTTAAATACACTGCAGGCAAGATCTTGAGCAGATCCTGGGGAGGAGCCTCCGCTAGGCAGGCTTTCGGAGGGGCGGGTTTTGGACAGGGAAGAGGGGCCTGAGGAGAACTTCCTGTAGACCAGGTAGTGCCAAGCTTGACAGTCTGGGTTTGGTCCGTAGGACCCACAAGATAGGAAGAGAAGCAGCTATGTGTGCACACATACACACACACACACACACCATATACACACACCACACACACACACACCATATATACACATACCATACAAACACACCATACACACACATACCATACACACACACCATACACACACACACCATACAAACACACACCATACACACATACACCATATATACACACACCATACACACACCATATACACACACACCATACACACACACCATATACACACACACCATATACACACATACCATACACACACACACACACACACACACACCCCTGTGGAGGTCAGAACATCACTCCATTGACCAGTGAGGTATGTTTCTGGCAGGACATCAGCACACCTGAATCCACCATATCTTGAAGGAGCAGAGGTGCTCTGGTTATCCATACTGCATACTCAGTATAGCTTAAGATCCTGTGACTTAGTCAGGTCTCACTTGCCTCAGCAGCAGAGGGGCTACCATCCCTCTTCTGGAAAAGCCCATTCACCCACTGCTTTGAGGCTGAGACAGTTGATCTGTCTGAAACTCCTTGACTATCATGCCCTTTGCAGTAAGAATCATGACCGTAAATTCTATTTGTTAAAGCAATGAGCTAAAGTGATTCAATAAAAACAGGGGAATTGCACCTTTTTCTTTGGCTGGTGTGTTGTGAAGGTGTAAAGCCCCTTGTAGTCTCTTGAACACATGGTGACTGAGTGGTGATGGTGACACTGTTTAGGAAGGTTATAGACCATTTAGGAGGCGGTGCTATAATGGAGGAAGTAAGTCACTGGGGGCAATCTGGAGGCTTTAGAGCACTGGGTCTCAACCTGTGGGTCACAACCCTCTGAGGGTTTAATAACCCTTTCACAAGGGTTGCCTAAAGACCGTCAGATATAAATGAGGTATTTACATTATAATTCATAACAGTAACAAAATTACAGTTATGAAGTAGCAATGAAGGTAATTTTACGATTGGGATCACCACAACACGAGGAACTGTTGTGTTAAAGGAGAACTGAGAACCGCTGGTGTAGAGCCTGGCTGAACTTGATGCTCCAGTCTTGTTTCTGACCCCAGAAGCAATGTGACCAGCCAGGCTTCTGCCAGCAAGCCTTCCTTCCCTGCTGCTGCTGTGTCCTCCCCGCCATGACAGACTGTGGGCCTCCAGAACTGTGAGCCACAGTGGATGCTCTTTCTTTTTCCCTGGCTTTTCTCAGGACATTTTACCACAGCAATGAGAAAAAAGCTAAGATGAGAAGATCAAAGACGTGTGAATGTGTTTAACAAGGAGTGTAAGAGCTTTGGACCTGGAGATGCTCAGAGGGAACAGGCCTCCATGCATCCTGATGACCCGAGTCTGACCCTCAGAACCCTCAGTAGGGGAAGAGAACCCATTCCTGGATGGTGTCCTCTAACTCCCACACTTACACTGTGGCACATACGCGCCACAGCCACACATGCACACCACACATGCACACCACACATGCACACCACACAGGCACACCACACATGCACACCACACAGGCACACCACACATGCACACCACACATGCACACCACACATGCACACCACACATGCACACCACACATGCACACCACACATGCACACCACACATGCACACCACA
>PVIH01007872.1:0-96452 GCA_004025045.1 Sigmodon hispidus
TATCACAAACTCAGAGAGATAAGCAGGGGATGTACTCACTCACTAGTGGTCTCTAAACAAACAAACAAGAAAAAAAGCCAAACATGCCCAAGCAGCAAACCACAACCACTGAACAGCTTGGGATCAGAAACACCCTGGACTGACCCTTCAAACCCCAGTCCATCTATAGGAACACCTGACTCACTCTTGAGGGAGGGGGCACAAAACTGGATTTGGCCGGGAGTGAAGACTGATCCAAGCATTATTGGGCCATTGTGACCATAGGACTGTCTGCTCCCTGCCCAGGGAGGGGATGGGGAGTTGCAGAGAAGAAAAATGATCAGATGTCATGGGAGGGGGAAGAGACTTTCAATAAGGATATACAGGGATGGAAAAAAAAATTCAGAGGGAAAGCTGAACACAAAGAAAATATATGTGTAGTAATCTTATTTGCATTTCCACCCTTGATAAGCCATGCTTATGATTATTATCCTCTGTATAGTTATTGTTAACTCTTCGGCATTTTTAAATTCCTTTTACTGTTTTTTTGATAAATACAAAATAAAGAAGGAAAAAAAAAGAAAGGGTAGATACACACACACACACACACACACACACACACACAAACACTAAAACTCAAGCCCAAATAGATCAAATTATCACAGAAAAAGACTTTCAGAACAGAACACCATTAACATAGGCACTAACATCAACAATTAGTACATGAGACCTCATGAAACATGGGAAAGGACACTGTCTTTTGGACAAAGTGGAAGCCTACAGAATGGAAAAATATTTTTACTAACTACACATCTGATAGAAGACTAATATTCAAAATATATAAAGAACTCAAAAACTAGATGTTAAGAAATCAAATAACCCAATTAAAAATAGGATACATATCTAAACAGAGAACTCTCTAATGAGAAAACACAAATACCTGAGAAATGTTCAACCTCCTTAGCCATCAGGGAAATAACTACTCTGAGATTTCATCTTACATGGGTCAGAATGGCTAAGATCAGTAAGTGACAACTAATGCTGACCAGGGTGTGGAGTAAGAAAAGCACACATATATTACTGGTGGAAGTGAAAATTTGTACAGCTACTATGAAAATCAGTATGGCATTTCCTCAAGATAACAGTTGATTTTGTTCCAGCTATAACACTCTAAGGCATTTATTCAAAGGATGCTTCTTTATACCACAGAGATACTTGCTCAAAGATGTTCTTTATTGCTGTATTCATAATTGCCAGAAATTGGAAACTACCTAGATGTCCATCAACAAAATGAACAAAGAAATGTAGTACATTTACACAATAAAGTATTACTCAACTGTTTAAAAAATGAAATGAAATTCACAGGCAAATGGATGGAACTATAAAGAATAATCCTGAGTGAGATAACCAAGACCCAGAAAGACAAATACAGTATGTATTCTATTATATATAGATATTAGATGTTAAGTCAATGATTTTTCAAGATCTACTCAGTAGAACCAGAGGTAAGGTAGAATATAGAACAGATAGATCTCCCTAGGAAAGGTAAATAGAATAAACAGTTATGGATAAATGGATGGATGAATGGATGGATGATGTGCAGGCATGATAAAATGGAGCATCATGTGAAGGAAAGAATGATACAAGAAAGAAAATATAGGGAAAGATAAAATTAAGAGTCATTTGATTGGTAATATGTAAACCTAAAATAATCAAAGCTTCTTAAAATATGCACATAAATGAAGGTGATCCAAATGAAATTGCCATGTAATAGAGAGAGAGGGAGCCAACTGGCCAGCTCTTGTCACCAAATGAAGCTGTCAGTACCAAATTAGGGTACATATAACTGAGTTGTTTCCAAAGGGGGTTTATGAAAGTCACCAAACAACCTTGGGTTTTGCTAAGAATATAGCTTGCTTAATACAAAATAATGACAAGGACCTATTGCTAAAAACAACCCTTACAGAACTCACAAAATATGTTCAGCCAATCTAGAATGCAGTATGGAGGTTTCTCAGAAAACTGGGAATCAATCTCCCCAAGGACCCAGCAATACCACTTTTAGGCATATACCCTAAAGATGCACATTTGCACCCCACAAGCATTAGCTCAACTATGTTCATAGCAGCATTATTCATAATAGCAAGAACCTCTAAACAACCTAGATGCCATTCAACTAAAGAATGGATTAAAAAACTGTGGTACATCTGCACAATGGAGTACTACTCAGCAGTAAGAAAAAATGATATCCTAAAATTTGTAGGTAAATGGATGGATTTGGAGAATATCCTCATGAGTGAGGTATCACAAATCCAGAAAGATAAGCAGGGATGTAATCACTCATCAGTAGACTTAAAAAATGTCATTGTACACAAGAGCCCAAGGCTAGAACATAGCTAAATGACACAGTGCTTCACTTCTACATTGATGGCCTCTGGCAGGGGTATGGGTGAGGAAAAACTCATTTTCTTTAAGGGACTGGCCACAGGGAGTTTAATTATGCTCCAGTAAGTAAATGAGAAGCATGAATGGGCTTTTTTTGTAAATGAGGAGATCATAAGAGTGAGTATAAAACTGAGAGGACTGATAACTGAGTTTGATGGGGTTCATGATGTAAAATCACCAAATAATAAATAAATAAAAGAAAAAAAGATGAGCTCCTCACTGAATTTACATAGCATGTATATATCACACTATATTAATTTTGTTTGTATGTGTGTTTATCTCAGTTCAAAGATACATGTTTTCAGCCAAAAAAAAAAGGAAAAAAGGAAAATCACATGGGTGCCTAGAGACTTCATTCTTATGTTATAGCATTTTTGGTACATAAGAACCTCTGCAGATTACCAAAAGAGAAATGAAACATCAATCCAGCCATGAATTCTTCTATATAAAATTGTTCTGCCTATAAGGTATGCTAGTGTAATCCATGGTGGCACAAAGCTTGTGGAAATGACCAATCAATATCTGATTTCACTTAAGGCCCAGTCCATGAAATGGAAAACATATTCAACACTGTTTGGATGACCAAGAACCAGAAACTAGATTGTCCAAAGTTCTAGGGTAGAACCAAATACTACTGTTCTAAATAAATAATTAAATGTAGCAATAGAATGATTCCTAAGGACATTTTACAATTCTCACATATCAGTGCCTTGCTCATCCACCATTATAGCAGCCTCCTCTTGCTGTAGATGGAAACAAATACAGAGACCCACAGGTAAACATTATGCAAAGAGTGTGAGACCTTGGAACACTCAGCTTTAAATGGAATACTCCATCAAATCTCCCCCTTCAACACTCAGAGAACCCTGTAGAAGAGAGATGAAAATAATAGAAGAGCTGGAGTATATGAAGGGCTCTAAATAAGAATGATCAGCATACATATGAACTCACAGAGACTGAGGAGACAAGCACAAGGCTAGTACAGGACTGTACTAGATAGTGTCCTGGAGCTGAAAGAAGAGGACACATGCCCTCACCCCCAACCCAGAAACAATATCCAATTGATAATGGGTTGAAAATAAAAATTTTCTTTTCTTCAAGAAAGTTTCATTAGGTAGGCAAACTACTCTTAAATGTAGGCTTCATGTCCAGCAGTAGATGGCCAACAGAAAGTGAATCAATGACATATTTGGAGGGTTCTTGTCTCACAGTGTCATGTCAGGGCTTTCCCTTGGCTCTGGTTTTTGGTTTTGTTCTTGTTTTTTTTTTTAATTTTGTTTATATTTTTTCCTCTTTCTATACTATAAGTCCTTTGTATATAGATATATTATGACTTCCAATTTACTGTTTTATCAGATTCCTGAGTGTACAAATGTGTGGGTCTCTATTCCTTGTACCTTTTCTTAGGCTTTTTTCCTTCTGCTTGTTTTGTCAAATTCTGGTATGTTAGCTTTTGTTTTATAATATTATATTATACTATAGTAATTTTATTATGATCCCCCTAGAAAGATGTTTCTAATGAGAGACAGAAAACTAATAAATCCAGATAGAAGAAAGGTGAGGAGGAAGTGGGAGAACTGAGATGAGATATATTACGTGTACGTGAGTTAAAAAAAAAAATCTGTCTTTACTAAGAGAAAAAAGATAAAAGGTTAAAACCTGAACCCACAATGTTCAGTATGTGTGGCCATATCAAGGTGATGTGTTGTCAGAGACACCACTTTAGTAGATGTTTATATGTATTAAGCACCACTGAGCCAGCCAAGCTCAGATGAGTCTGAGTGGTGTCAATTGAACAGCAGCTGAATAGAGAAATCTAAAGGCTGGTATTTAAGCATGGTTACACCAAATGAGACATGACTCTCTTTTATAATAACTTTTTAAAGATTTATTTTATTTTTAATACTATATATGTCTGAGTATAGATATGTACACATGAGTGTCGGTGCATGTGCAATCCAGCAGTATTAAATTTAACTGAGGTTTGAAGCTTTGATTTAGTTTTTATTCATATGTGTATGTATGTATGTGAGAAGGGGTACCCAAGGGCTGTTAGAGGGTCAGATCTTTCTTGAATTCAAGTTTCAAGAGGTTGTAAGCTGTCTGATACTGGTACAAGCACCAAACTCAGGTCTTCTGCAAAAGCTGTAAGTGCTCTTACACAGAGAGCCATCTTTCCAGGTTTCCCACAAACAATTTTTTTTTTTTTTTTAGGGTTAGGGTTATAGGGTTATGGTTATGGTTATGGTTAGGGTTACCATTTCGGTTAGGTTTATGTTAGGGTTAGGGTTAGTATTTGCATTGATTTAGTGTTGTTAGGATTAGCTTTAGGGTTAGGGTTAGGGTTAGAATTCTTAGGGTTAGAGGTATGGTTCTTAGGGTTAGGGTTAGTGTTACCATTAGGGTTAGGTGTTTTAGGGTTAGATTTATGGTTAGGGTTTGGATTCTTTGGGTTACAGTTAAGGTTAGGGTTGTTAGGGTTAGGTTACAATTAGGATTAGGGTTCTTAGGATTAATGTTATGGATAGGGTTGTTAGGGTTAGGGTTACGGTAACAGTTATGGTTAGAGTTGCTAGGGTAAGCGATAGGATTAGGGTTAGGATTGTTAGGGTTAGGGTTCGGGTTAGAGTTATTGTTAGGGTTATGGTTAGGTTGATGGTTAGGGTTAGGTTTCTTAGGGTTAGGGTTAGTTTTACAGTGTTAGCGTTAGGTTAGGGTAATGCTTTGGGTTAGGGTCGATATTGTTAGTGTTATGGTTTATAGGTTTAGTGTTAGGGTTTGGGTTTGGATTAGGGTTAGGGTCAGGATTAGGGTTAGGGTTAGGGTTAGTTTTATGGTTAAGGTTAGGGTTTTCAGGGTTAGGTTTAGGGTTATAGTGTTATGGTTAGGATTATGGTTACGGTTTGTGTTAGGGATTTTAGGATTAGGTTTAGCGTTAGGATTTGGATTGGTTTAAGGTTTTTAGGATTAGGGTTAAGGTTAGGATTCTTAGGGTTAGGGTTATGGTGCTTTGGGTTATGGTTAGGGTTACAGTTACTGTTAGAATTTTTAGGGTTAGGGTTATGGTTAGAATTAGGGTTGAAAGTTTTAGAGTTAGGGTTAGTGTTTGGTTTACAGTTAGGGTTAGAGTTCTACGGTTTACAGTTTGGGTTAGGGTTGTTAGGGCTAGGGTTAGGTTTACGGGTAGGATTGGGGTTCTTTTTTCGTCTAGTTAAAAAGGAAGATTTTGATTTTTATATAGCAAAATTACAACAGAACAGCTATCAATCAAGAATTACAGTTATAATATCTAGTCTATTTGTAATTAACAAACTTAAAGAAAATATTTTATTATCTACCTTATTTTTCTGAGTCTAAAGTTTTATATCTAATATATCTTTTAAGCTAAAAAGAACTACATTTATAATGATTACATCTTCAACTACATTAAAGACCACAGGGGGGGCTGGAGAGATGGCTCAGCGGTTAAGAGCACCGTCTGCTCTTCCAGAGGACCCGGGTTCGATTCCCAGCACCCACATGGCAGCTAACAACTGTCTGTAGTTCCAGTTCCAGGCAAAACACCAAGGCAAATAAATAAAGTTTTTTTAAAAAAAAAAAAAAAGACCACAGAAGGATATGATATTACCCAAATAAACAGGAAGTATAAGCAACTTCCGAAGTCTGCAAAGTGACAGAGATGACACCTGTCTGCCTCGACAGTCACTCAAAGTTCTTTTGTAATGTTGTGGCATCTTTTTCAGCCTTTATGGCCCAAAGTCTCTGGCATACCTCTCAGTGATGCAGGAAATCTGACACAGTCCTTCAGTCACTTCTCTTTGTGTCTTGAAGAATGCCTGGCAATTTCTTTTTTCAAAGCAGGAACCCGAAGGACCATCTCAGCTTGTTCTGTCAAAGTTTATAGGTCACTTTCCTATGGAACCTGCATATCTAGTTTATATAGCATACTATCAAGCAGACAATACCAAAACAGTTTTTTTTGTGCAGTGGCTAGCTGTTGACACAAAGTAAATTCCACATGAAGTTTCTTTAATGTCCATTATTTTTTTGAAATATATTGGTGGTACCAGAAAAGACCTGTCTCGCTGTCCAAAAAAGTCTAAGTTCTTTTTTTTTTTATTTATTTCATATTTATCAAGAAAAACAGTAAACTGAATTTAAAATGCTGATAAGTTAACAATAACTAAAAGAAAATAAAAATCATAAGCATGACTTATTAAGGGTGATAATGCAAATAATTTTCTACACATAAAATTACTTCGTGTTTAGCTTTCCCTCTGAATTTTTTTTCTATCCCTGTATATCCTTATTCAAGGTCCCTTCCGCCTCCCACCACATCAGGTCATTTTTTCTTCTCCACAATTCCCCATCCCCTCCCTGGGCAGGCAGCAGACAGTCCTATGGTCCCACTGACCCAATAATGCTTAGTTCAGTCTCCACTCCTGGCAAATCCAGTTTTGTCCCCCCTCCCTCAAGAGTGAGTCAGGTGTTTCTCTAGTGAGAAGGGTCAGGGCAGGGTGTTTCTGAACCCAAGCTGTTCAGTGGTTGTGTTTTGAAGCTTGGGCATGCTTAGCTTTTTTCTTGTTTGTTGGTTTAGAGACCACTAATGAGTGAGTACATCCCCTGCTTATCTTTCTGAGTATGTGATACCTCGCTCAGGAGGATATTCTCCAAATCCACCCATTTGACTGCGAATTTTAGGATATCATTTTTTCTTACTGCTGAGTAGTATTCCATTGTGTAGATGTACTACAGATTGTTAATCCATTCTTCAGTTGAGGGACATCAAGGTTGTTTCCAGGTTCTTGCTATTACAAATAATGATGCTATGAACATAGTTGAGCTAATACCTTTGGAGTGTGAATGTGCCTCTTTAGGGTATACACCCAGAAGTGGTATTGCAGGGTACTTGGGGAGATTGATTCTCAATTTTCTGAGAAACCTCCATATTGCATTTCAAAGTGGCTGAACAAGATTACACTCCCACCAACAATGGAGTAGTGTTCCCCTTGATCCGTATCCTCTCCAACATAGGCTGTATATGTGCCTTTTATCTTAACCAATCTAACAGGTGTTAGGTGGTATCTGAAAGTTGTTTTGATTTGAGTTTATCTGGTGGCTAAGGATGATGAGAACTTTTTCAGGTGCCTTTCAGCCATTCGTAATTCCTCTGCTGAGAATTCCCTTTTTAGATCTAAACCCCATTTTTTCATTGGGTTATTCAAGGTTTGGGGCTCTAGATTCTTGAGTTCTTTATATATCTTAGAGACCAGTCCTCTATCACTTGTAGGGTTGGTGAAAATCTTTTCCCATTCTGTAGGCTGTCGTTTTGTCCTATTGACAGTGTCCTTGGCTTTGCAGAAGCTTCCCAGCTTCAGGAGATCCCACTTATTGATTGTTGGTCTTAGTGCCTGTGCCACTGGTGTTATATTTAGGAAGTGGTCACCTGTGCCAGTTCATAGAAGTGTATTTCCCACTTTCTTTTTTATCAAGTTCAAAGTGGCTAGGTTTATGTTGAGGTCTTTGATCCAGTTGGATTTGAGTTTTGTGCAGGGTGACAGGCTCGGATCTATTTGCATTTTTCTACACACTTCCATTCAGCTATACCAACACCATTTGTTAAATATACTATCTTTTTTCCATTGAATATGTTGGACCTCTTTGTCAAAGATCAGGTGTTCATAGGTTTTTGGGTTAATGTCTGGATCCTCAGTTCTATTCCATTGATCCACAAGTCTGTTTTTATGCCAGTACCAGGCTGTTTTTATTTTGTAGCTCTATAGTATAACTTGAAGTCAGGGATGGTGATACCTACTGAGGTTCTTTTGTTGAGTAAAAATGTTTTGGCAATCCTGGCTTTGCTGTTATTCCAAATGAAATTGAGTATTGTTCTTTCAAGGTCCAAAAAATATTGTGTCGGGATTTTGATGAGCAGTGCATTGAATCTGTAGATTGCCTTTGGTAGAATTGCCATTTTTACTATGTTGATCCTAAAAATCCAGGAACATGGGAGAGCTTTCCATTTTCTGTTATCCTCTTCAATTTCTTTCTTCAGTGATTTAAAATTTTTGTCAAATAGGTCTGTTACTTCTTTGGTTATAGTTACTCCAAGGTATTTAATACTATTTGCAGCTAAAATGAAGGGTAATGTTTCCCTTATTTCTTTTTCAGCTCTTCTATCTTTAGCGTATAGAAGGGCTACTGATTTCTTTGAGTTAATCTTGTATCCTGCTACATTGCTAAAGGTGTTTATCAGCTGAAGCAGTTCCTTTGAGAAATTTTGTGGGTCACTTATGTATACAATCATATCATCTGCAAATAGAGATAGCTTCACTTCTTCTTTTCCAATTTGTATCCCCTTAATCTCTTTTCATTTCCTTATTGCTTTAGCTAAAACTTTGAGAACTATATTGAATATATAAGGGGAGAGAGGTCATCCTTGTCTAGTTCCTGACTTTAGTGGGATTTCTTTGAGTTTTTCTCCATTAAGTTTGATACTGGTAGTCGGCTTCTTGTAAATCGCCTTTATTATATTTAGGTATTCTCCCTTTATTCCTGATCTCTCCAGGGCTTTAATCATAAAGGAGTGTTGGATTTTGTCAAAAGCTTTTTCAGCATCTAAGGATATGATCATGTGGTTTTGTTCCTTTAGTTTGTTTATATGATCGATAACATTTACAGTTTTTCGTATGTTAAACCAGCTCTGCATTTCTGGGATGAAGCCTACTTGGTCGTGGTGGATATCTTTTATGCATTGTTGTATACGGTTTGCCAATATTTTGTTGAGAATTTTCGTATCAATATTCATGAGGGAAATTGGTCTGTAATTCTCCTTCTTTGTTGGGTCTTTCAGTGGCTTTGGTATTAGGGTAATTGTGGCCTCATAAAAGAAATTTGGCAGTATTCCTTCAGTTTCTACTGTGTGAAACAGTTTGAGGAGTAACGGTAGTAATTCTTCTTTGAATGTCTGGTAGAATTTGGCACTGAAGCCATCTGGACCAGGGCTTTTATTTTTGGGGAGGCTTTTATTTTTGGGGAGGTTTTTAATGACAGCTTCAATTTCCTTAAGGGTTATAGGCCTGTTTAGGTAATTAATCTGATCTTCATTTAATTTTGGTAGATGGTACCTGTCCAGGAAGCTGTCCATTTTTTCTAGGTTTTCCATTTTTGTGGAATACAGATTTTCAAAATATGATCTCATAATTCTCTGTATTTCCTGGGGGTCTGTTTTTACGTCCCCCTTTCCGTTTATGATTTTGTTGATTTGAACACTCTCTCTCTGTTTTTTGATTAGTTTGGCTAAGGGTTTATCTATCTTGTTAACTTTCTCAAAAACCAACTCTTAGATTCACTGATTCTTTGTATTGTTGTTTTTGTTTCAATTGTATTGATTTCAGCTCTAAGTTTGACTATTTCCTGCCATCTACTCCTTCTAAGTGAGTTCGCTTCTAATTGTTCTAAGGCTTTCCACTGAGCTGTTAGGTCTCTAGTATGGAATTTCTCTAGGTTTTTCATATAGGCATCTAGCGCTATGAATTTTCCTCTAAGACTGCTTTCATTGTGTCCCACAAGTCCCACAAACACTTTTTAATATGAATCTTTTTTAATGGATATTCATCTTAGAATAAAGCTTCCTTTGTATATTTTTGCACTAAGTTCAGCAGACTATTTCTACTATGTGGGAAAGGTTTGGGAAGGAAGTGTTGATCTAAAGAACTTTTGAGGGGCTATCACCGGAACACATAGATATTAATGTGAACTTAAGAAACTGCATTATCCTACAATTTTGTCATCTCTTTCTGTTTATTTTGCTTTTGACATCTCTCTTTCAGCCAACTTTCAACTCTTCTATACTTCATTTCTTATATCCACCATCTGTCATCCCAGCTTCATTATATTTCAACTCCATAATTTCTTGGTGAGAGTGCTTTACAATTTTATACATTATAAGTGTACAGCTGCCCCTTGGAGCCCACTCCCTCCAGAGGAACACCTGACCCAGTCTTGATTTTGAGATGAGGAACACGGATTTGCCTGGAGTGAATGCTAAAGTAATTCATCTTGGGACCTTGGGACCTCCTGCCCTTGCTGGGGAGGCGATAAGGAGATGGGGAGAAGAAAGACTGACTGTGAAGGGAGGGAGGGGGAAGGGAGTTTGAACAAGGGGTATACATGGTAAAAACTGAGACTTTATTCCAAAAAAAGTGTAAGACATAGCAGCTTTGGGTGCATTTATAATTTTGTGGTACTCTCTACAGTCAGTTTAGGATATTTCATCAGTTAGACATAGCAGCTTTGGGTGCATTTATAATTACGTGGCACTCTCTACAGTCAGTTTAGGATATTTTATCAGTTACTCTGCAGAAACCACCTCTCCTCCCCTGGGCTCCTCTCTTTTACTCCTAAGCTATCACAGATCCTTCTGTCTGTCATCATTGGCTTCTTCAAGACTGCTCAGAGAAGACAATTATGGAATATGAGGACACTTGTGTTTGGCTTCTTCTACTTAATATACAGTTTACAAGTTAGTCCTAATTGTGACACAATTGGTGTTTCATTTCTTCATATTGCTAAATTATAAATGAATTTCAATGTGGATCAATATATTTTACTTAGTCATTCACCAGTTAGTACATATTTGAATTCTTATATTCTTTGTTCTTTGGCTCTTGAGCTTAGAAGCTCCAGACACAAAGGGAGGTTGTATCTACTCTTCTGGATCTCTAAGCAAAGAACTCAGGGAAACCACACTTAACAGAGATAGAAGATTACAAATGGTTATTTCTTCACTGGTAGCACACACACATGTATCTACAGGCACTTGTATGATGCAAAGTTTATGTGGATGTCAGAAGACAGCTTTCAGGTGTTGGTCTTCATCTTCTCAGCTAGTCTGAGACAGAGAGGTTCTTTGTTTTCACCAGGATAGCTAGCTAGCAGACTTCTGGAGATTGTCTTGTTTCCCCTCCTCTTCTCGTGGAGGTGCACATTGGGATTACAATCCATATGCTATTGTGTTTTTCCTGTATGTGGGTTCTAGACATGGGGACTCAGGTTGTTGGGCTTACACAGCAAATGACTTTATCTATTGAGACATATCCTCAGATTCAAATTTGTATTTGCTTAAATTAATAAGCTCTTTGTAATTTTTAAAATAGTATTAAAAAACTAATACAATGGGGTCTAGGGGACCACTGTCTGCTGCAATGTGATCCCATAAAATATTGCGAATGAGCTTTATCCATTAAATGAATTCATACATACAATTGGTGTTTCATAAATTATTATTGTTCATAAGTGAATGAATGTTCATGATATCTGAGAACAATTATTATAACAAACAATATCAATAAACTTGGAAATATGATGAAGCTATAATATATCATCATTCTATATACAATTTGAGAATGTTACATATGAAAAAGTCTAATATATATTTGTTCTATCAAACAGTCTATATAAGCACATATTGGGTATTCATATATATTCTCTGCCTTTATAGGTAGCATGCTGTATCTACCATGTGAAATTATGAGTGTAAGCATTACATATGTATTTAAGAAGATCACAAAACATAAAATCAAAAAACAGCTGATAAACAGTGAATTCTCACAAGTACAAGTTCAATCAGACCTTATATTCAGAGGTTTCATGAGCAGAAGAAACCATTGTTTAGAATTATCAGGAAAAATACCATCATGGATAAGTAACCTCAGCTTGAGGAAAACAAGGGGACATGTGTGAAAGATGGGATTGGTGACTAATACCAGACACAATCACTGATATATATGTGTATATATATGTATATATATAGTATATATTATCATATATATGTTACAGATATATTATATATAATTAAAAATAGTGAATTTCAGAAACCTGTCTTCTTTGTATCGAACAACTTATACATGCTCAATAACATGTCTCCATCCCCTGGAGGATAAAACGGAAGTTAATTAGCCTACCAAACTTCAGTAAAAAGCATTATTTTTGAGTGGTCAAGAATTACAAATTTTCAGTAGAGAGAGTACCAAAGGATTAGACTTTCCTCCTAGAACCTTTTTAAAAAGAGCAATCTTCTGATTTTTGTATGGTAGTACAGACAACATGTGTCAACAAAAGAAAGATAGCTGGTTAAAATTAACTTTCACCATCTATCTTATTTTTAGACCCTATAATTCAAATGTTATGCTTTTATGGAGAAGTAACAGCAAACAGCATTGATTTTCTGTTCTTTGAAATGTCATCTGAATGTGTATGCACCTTAACAAAGTTCTAACAGTACTCTTTTTTTATTATTTTGTCTACAATGAACAAGGAAAGAATTGCTCACTACCTTCTTAAGTTGTCTCTTTGTTGATGTACTCACAACAGCTACTAAATATTCTGTACTATTATATATCCTGAAACCAACAACCATTGCAGCATTTACAGAACACACAATGGTGATATTTTTGTTTACATTTACTAAGGCTCTCTTAAGTGATGGGGTCTGTATATTAAAATCAATAATTTAAATATTTACATTAAAAATATTTACTCATGCTTAATACATCAATTATAATCATTGAAGGTATAAATTTTAGCCTGAAAATCAGGTAGGCTGCCTGCAAACCTTATTGTCTCTATTTCCTGAGACTTAACACTCTAGTTTTTTCCCTAGTGCTGCAACAGAACACCAGCAGCAGTCTTCCTTTTCATGCTGTTCACATCTCCTGTGGATCTCACAGACCATCAACATCTAGCCACCCACCCACACATTCATTGCTGTATTCTACTCCACAACTCCAGTAGGTCCCCCCTGCTAATCCAAGGGCCACTCCTCCCAGGGGAAAAATCACAATCACTGTTCTACTGTTCCTGAGATACAATCCCTTTAATCTCATCACAAGCACTGTAACAGGAAACCTGTGGTGGTCTTCCTTTCCTCTTTCATCCAATCCCCAATGAATTACAAAGACCTTTTCCCCCAACCTTCTTTTGTCCAACTCATCCCAGAATCCCAGCCTCTAATACCAGCAGGCATTCCCTGTGAGCACAGCAGCTGAACATGTCAGGAAAACAGGCAACAAATATACAACACATTCTCCCAAAATCCAGAGAGGAAACAGAAACCAAGAAACAAAACACCAACCAACATGGACAAATACAAAAATGCTCTTGTATACTGTAAATATTTGTCATTGTAAATATTGGTTTAACAAAATGCTGACTAGCCAGAAGTAGGCAGACAGAATGTATAGGCAGGGCAACCAGACAAAGAGAATTTTGGAAGAAGAAGAAGGAGGAGGAGGAGGAGGAGGAGGAGGAGGAGGTGGAGAAGGAGAAGAAGAAGAAGAAGAAGAAGAAGAAGAAGAAGAAGAAGAAGAAGAAGAAGAAGAAGAAGAGAACAGACACCAGCAAGACACAGAGACAAAAATGTTGCACTGAAAATAAAAGGAACCAAGACACATGGCTAAACATAGATAAAAAATATGGGTTAACTTATGGACTTAGCAAGTAATAAGCCTGAGCCATTGGCCAAACAGTTTATAATTAATATAAGCCTATGTAATTATTTGGGACTAAATGCCTGCAGAACCAGCTGGGCTAAACAGAAAAACATTTGACTACAGAAATTAGCACCTAGAACTATAACTATCTGAACTCCAGATGCCTAGAAACCAATGAAAAAAGCACAATAAAAACCAGGACAATATGTCTCCACTAGAGCTCAGCTTTCTTACTACAATAAGCCCTGAATACTCTAGCATGGCAGAAACAGAAGAAAAAGTCCTTAAAGCAGCCTTTATGAATATCATAAAGATCATTAAAGAGAAAATTAATAAATTTCTTAAAGAAATTCATGAAAACATGAACAAATATTGGAAGAAAATAAACAAAACCAATCAAGGTCAAAAATTGGAACTATATTAATAAAGAAAACTCAAATTGAGGGAAATCTGGAAACTAAAACTTTAGGAATTTGAACAGAACTACAAAGGCAAGCTTCACCAACAGCATGCTTGAAATGGAAGAGACAATATTAGATGTTGAAAATATATTAGAAGAAATAAATATATTAGTCAAGAAAATGTTAAATATGAAAAACTCCTTATACAAAACATTCAGGATGTAAAGCACTATGAAAAGACTAACACTAAGAATAATAGGTAGAGAGGAAGAGGAAAATACCAAGGTCAAAGGCCCAGGAAATGTTTCAACAAAATTATAGAAGAAAATTTTCCTAACCTACAGAAGGACATGCCTAGAAATGTAAAAGAAGCTTACAGAATATTAAATAGACTGCACCAAAAAATTAAAGTCCCCTTACCACATAATAATAAAAATTCTAAATATGTAAAACAGAGAAAGGGGAATTAAAAGCTGCATGGGGAAAAATATCAAGTAACATATAAAGACAGATCTATAAAAATTACACTTGTATTCTCAATGGAAACTAAAGTCAGGAGAACCAGGAAATATCTGCCATAGACTCTAAGATACAACAGAAAACCAGCTCAGACTATTATACTAAGCAAAATTTTCAATAAGCATAGATGAAGAAGATAAGGTATTTTGTAATAAGGTCAAATTTAAATTATATCTATCTACAAATACAGCCCCACAGAAGGTGCTAGAAAAAAAATCCAACCTCAGGAAGAAAATTACACCCATGAAAACACAGAAAATAAATAATATTACACTATCAAAAAAAAAAGAGTGAAGAGGGCTCTTCTCCTCTCTTTTTCTCTCTCTTTTTCTTTATCTCTCCTTCACACAGACCCACACCACACCACCACCACAACAACAACCATAACTATCACCAAAAGATAACAAAAAGAATTAACAATCATTGGTCATTTATATCTCTCAGAATCAATGGTCTCAATTCCCCAATAAAAAGAATGTACTAATGGCTGAGAAAGCAGGATCCATCTTTCTCCTTGTCCACAATAAATATACCCCAGCATCAAAGGTAGACATTACTTCAGGATAAAGAGCTCAGAAAAGAAGGATAGCAAATAGACATAACAGGCAAGCTGGTGTAATCATTCTAATATTTAACAAAATAGACTTCAAACCAAAATTAATCAAAGATACAGGGAAGGACACTATATACCCATCAAAAATATTCAACAAGAAGACATTTCAATTCTTAACATTTTTGCCCCAAACACAAGGGCATTCAAGTGTGTAAAAAGGAAAACTATCACAGTATAAATCAAATAATGACCCTCACACACTGACACTGGGAAATGTAAATAACTCACTTTCACCAGCAGAACGGTCAACCATGGAAAAAAACAAAAACAAATACAACAACAAAAAACAAAGGAATACTGGAGCTAACATATGTTATAAACTAAAAGTACCTAACATATCTATACATCATTTCACTTAAACACAAAAGAATATACCTTCTACTCTGCATTTCATGTAATTTTCTCCAAAACTGACCATATACTCAATTAAAAAAAGAGTTGCAACAGATATAAGAAAATTCAAATAGCTTCCTGCATCCTATGATTGGTTTTCTAACCACAAAAATATAAAGCTTGTAAGGTCATGGAAACTGAACAACTCTCTACTGAATGAAAAATGGGTAAAGACAGAAAATAGGAAAGAAATTAAAGCCCT
Organism: Sigmodon hispidus; assembly: GCA_004025045.1. NCBI lineage: Eukaryota > Metazoa > Chordata > Mammalia > Rodentia > Cricetidae > Sigmodon > Sigmodon hispidus. The sequence continues at coordinate 16,045 of PVIH01007872.1, forward strand.
TCAAGAATTGAATAAATAATAAATACACAGAATATCAAAAAAAAAGATCATTTCCTTAGATGCTAAAAATGCCTTTGATGAAATCCAACATGCCTTCATGATAAAAGTCCTGGGGAGATCAGAAATAAAGGGGAAATATCTAAGTATAATAAAGGTGATTTACAAAAAGCCGATGACCAACATCACACTAAATGGAGAAAAACTCAAAGCAATCCTACTTGTCGGGAGCTGCAACCGAGCTGCACCCTAAAATGGCGCCGGCTTCCGCCCTCCGCCTTCTCAACAGCGAGTACTCCCTAGGGAACAACTCCTTATTTGGCGTGAGGCGAATAAAGGCAAATAAAGGACCTGGTCAGTTGCTGCAGAAGAATCTGGTGTTGCGTCTTACTTGCCAGCAAGGTTGGGAGCGACACCTACTAAAACCAGGAACTAGGCAAGGCTGCCCCTCTCCCCTTATCTATTCAATATAATTCTTGAGGTTTTAGCTAAAGCAATAAGAGAATGAAAGGAGATTAGGGGGATACAAATTGGAAAGAAAGAGGTCATAAAATCTCTGTTTGCAGATGACATGTTTGTATAAATAAGTGACTTACAAAATTCTACCAGGTAACTTCTACAACTGATGAATACCTCCATCAATATAGCAGGATACAAGATTAACTCAAAGAAATCAGTAGCCCTTCTATACACTAAAGATAAAAGGAACAAAAAGAAATAAGGGAAATATCGCCCTTTATAATAGATGCAAATAGCATTAAATACCTTGGAGTAACTATAACCAAAGAAGTACCAGATCTGTTTGACAAAATAACATAAGGAAATGGAAAGATCTGCCATGTTCCTGGATAGGTAGGATCAACATAGTGAAAATTGAAATTTACCAAAAGCAATCTACAGATTCAATTCAATTCCCATCAAAATCCCAACACAATTTTTACAGAACTTGAAAGAACAACACTCAATTTTATTTGGAATAACAGGAAAGCCAGGATTGCCAAAACAACCTTTCTCAGCAAAAGAACCTCTGGAGGCATCACCATGCCCGACTTCAAATATTAGTATAGAGCCACAGTAATAAAAACAGCTTGGTATTGGCATAAAAACAGACTTGTGGATCAATGGAATCAAATTTAAGACCCAGACATTAACCCACAAAATATGAACACTTAATTTTTGACAAAGAGGCCGAAAATATTCAATGGAAGAAAGACAGTATCTTCAACAAATGATGTTGGCATAATTGGAAGGTAGTGTGTAGAAAATTAAAATAGATCCAAATCTATCACCTTGCACAAAACTTAAGTACAAGTGGATCAAAGACCTCAACATAAACTTAACTACACTGAACTTGATAGAAAAGAAAGTGGTAAATACCCTCCAATGAATGCATTGGCACTGGTGACCACTTCCTAAATATAACACCAGTAGTACAGACACTAAGAACAACAATCAATTAGTGGGACCTCATGAAGCTGAGAAGCTTCTGTAAGGCCAAGGTCACAGTCAGAAAGATAAAATGACAGCCTACAGAATGTGAAAAGATTTTTACCAACCCTACAAGTGACAGAGGATTGATCTCTAAAATATATAGAGAACTCAAAAAACTAGAGCCCCAAACCCTTAATAACCCAATTAAAAAATGGTATTCAGAACTAAAAGGGAATTCCCAACAGAAGAATCAAAATTGGCTGAAAGATTCATGAAAAAGTGCTCAATATCTTTAGCCATCACAGAAATTCAAATCAAAACAACTTTGAGATACCATCTTACATCTGTCAGATTGGCTAAGATTGAAAACACAGATGACAGCCTATGCTAGAGAGGAAGCAGAACAAAGGGAATACTCCTTCATTGTTGGTGGGAGTGTAAGCTTGTTCAGCCACTCTGGAATGCAGTATGGTCGTTTCTCAGAAAACTGGGAATCAATCTCTTCAAGGATCCAACAATATCACTGTTAGCCATATACCCTAAAGATGCACATTTGCACCCCAAAAACATTAGCTCAACCATGTTCATAGCAGCATTATTCATAGTAGCAAGAACTGGAAAAAACTAAATGCCCCTCAACTGAGGAATGGATTAACAAGCTGTGGTATATCTACACAATGGAGTACTACTCAGCAATAAGAAAACATGATATTCTAAAATGTGCAGGCAAGCAAATGGATGGATATGGAGAACATCCTCCTCAGCACGGTATCACAATCCCAGAAAGAAAAGCAGGGGATATACTCATTCATTAGTGGACTTTAAAAAAAATAAAAAGAGAGATATGTCATTGTACACAAGAACTCAAGCCTAGAACATAGCTAAATGACACAGTGCCTCACTTCTGCATCAATGGCCTCTGGCAGAGGTGTGGGTGTGGAAAGACTTGTTTTCTTTAAGGGTCTGGCCACAGGGAGTTTAATTATGCTCCAGTAAGTAAATGAGCTGCATGCATGCGTAGTTTTGTAAATGGGGAGATCATAGGAGTGAGCAGGATTCTGAAAGATCTGATAACTGAGTTTGATGGTGTGCATGATGTAAGAACACCAAATAATAGATATATAAATAAAAAAATTTAAAAGGAAAAAAAGAAATATTATGATTAATATTAGGGTTTCACTGGCTTTGTAACTTTTATAGGCTTTATTTTTTAAGTTTTGTTGAATTATATAAGTATTTATCATAGTTTTTTAAGTTATAGTAGAATTCTGTAGTAAGTCCATATTTTCTTGTGTTTGCTTCTGTTATTGCTGTTTTTTTATTTTTAGTATGGAGCATTTTATTAGTATTTCAGGCAGGTTACAAAGTATACATTTGTTAAAATCATTTAACAAATTTAGGTTTAATTTTACTATCTAAAAACTCATCAGTATTTTTCAGAATCTTCAATTTATCAAAACAAATTTATAATGTATGTCCTTATGATTTTCTGGAATTTCATTTATATCTGTTATAATGTTTGCCTTTCAATTTCTAGTTTTATTGAAGTAGGTCTTCTGTTTTTGTTTAATTTGGTTAAGAATTTGCCAATTGTGTTTAATCTTTAAAAATTAATTAATTAATTAATTAAAGTAATTTGTAGGCAAATAGATGGAACTAAAAAAAATCCTGAGTGATTTAACCCAGATCATGAAAGACAAATATGGTATGTGTTTACTCATAAGTGGATATTAGTCATTAAGTAAATGATAATTAAGCTACAATCTGTAGAATCTGAGAGGATAGGTAAGGATGTAGCCAGGGGTCTTTCTGGGAAGAAGAAATGGAATAGATTTTATAAGCAGACAGGGGCTGCTGGGAATGGATGATCAGGTAATGGGAGAGCGAGATCAAGTAGAGGTAGTTAAAGTGGGGAAAGACAGTGGGTATTTGGTGTCATTTCGGGGTGGTGTGGAAACCTAGTGCATGGAAACCTCCTAGAATGCATGAAGATGATCCTAATGAGAACTCCTACTAATGGAGGATTTGGAGTCTCAACTAGCCATGTCCTGTATCCAGTCAAATCTTCTAGTGGAGTGGCTGGGTTGTGCTGGATTGAGTTGCTGGCCAAAGAGATCCTGTGTAAATCATCAGACAACCCAGGCTGTTGCTATGTCAAAAATGTTGCTCTCTGCAAACTGACAGTTGGGCCCCATTTGCCAAGGACAATACCCACACAACTTATTGAACATGGGAAAGTCCAGTTGGTTTCTTCATGGATCTCTCCCTTGTACATTCTAGTCACTTTTTTTGCAGGAAGATACTCTGCAAGCTTTGAAAGAGAAATGTGGACACCAAACCAGTCACAAAACATTTGACCTACAATCTGTCCTGGCTAAAAATTATTCTAGGGTAATAATGGCAAAGAACTTGTGGAAGTAGCCAACCAATGTCTGATTTGACTTAAGGCCCACTTTATGAGAAGAAACCCATACCTGATACTGCTTGGGTATCCAAGAATCAGAAAATGGATAACCCAGGGATCTAGGGCAAAACTGAACACAACTGGTGTAATAGATAGATAGATAGATAGATAGATAGATAGATAGATAGATAGATAGATGGATAGATGATAGATAAAAGTACTAACAAAATATTCTTAATGGCATTTTGCTATGCTCATAATGAAGAGAGCAAACTTAGCTCAAGAAGTGCCATTTTGTATTCTAGTAGCCATAAAGATAAAATAGAGTTCAGTCCCACATTCCTGGCAGGGGCTGGCCCAGTTCTAGAAGAGAATGAGCTGGACACCTGAATGATCAAGGTGGGGTCCAGGACTAAAAGGAGTCTTCTATTTTAGAGAACTATGCTAAACTAAAGCAGAAGGAGCCCTGAGAAAGAGTCCTTCACCCAGTTCCCAGAGACTATTGCTAGAAACTGCTGTTCACAGAGGAGCAGCATGACCTCAGTTCTGACTGCAGAATCTATACCACCCTGACCCTGCTATCTGACCACCAAATGCTCTAGTCAAAAACACCACCATCATTCCTGGGCCCAGATTCAAGGAGAAATTACCCAGATTAGCTGTCAGCACACAACCTTGTACTAGAGTAACCCCAAATTGTGGTTTTTCCCTTTAGAAGTGGCTGTTAAGCTCCCCTCAGGAGCCCCTCCTGATCTTGCTATGGCAAGAGCTGGGTTTCCTGCCATGACTTGTATTTACCTAAATAAACCTTGTTGTTGCATTCTGGACTTCTCCAGTCTTTGGTGGTCTCTTAGGGGAATTTAGGTACAAAAATAAGTCAGTATTTTATTCATGTATCATCGAAAATGATTCCTTTGGCAGCAGATGGGAATAGATAACAGAGACCCACAGCCAGATATTAGGCAGAGAGAGAAAGAGTTGACACAGAAGATTTCTACCAAATTTCTCTCCCTTGGAGCTCAGGAAATCCTGAGGAAGAAGAGAGGAAAAGATTGTAAAAGGCAGAGGGTGTAGATGACATCAGGAGAATAAGGTCCTGTGAATCAACTAAGCAGGGTGAATACAAGAGCACAGAGGTGGGGCAGCCAGCACAGGTTTTCACAGGTCTGCACCAGGTCCTCTGTATAGACGTTATCACTATTAGCTTAGTGTTTTTATGAGACTCTTGAGTGTGAGAATGGGTGAGTCTTGGGCTGGCTCTTGGTACTGTTTTTCTCCTGTTGGGTTAACATGTCCAACTTCAATATGATAGTTTTTTACTTCATCTTATTACATTTCATTTTGGTATGATTAGCTGTTATCTTTTAGAAGCCTGTTATTTTCTCATGAGAGACAGAAAGGCATCAATTCAGAGGAGAGGAGAGTTGAGAAGGAAGTAGTAGGACTAGAGAAGGGGAAACTATAATCAGGATTTATTATGTGAGAAAATAATTTTATTTTCAATAAAAGAAAAAATATAAATTTCTATACCTTGAGATTCATTTTGTAATTGATAATGATATGAAGCACTTTTGATCGTTATTTATAAAATAAGAAAATGTGCTCGTTATCAGCAATCCCCTGTGTTTCTGATCCCATACACTCCAGCCCATGCATTCATGTCAAAATCTTCTATGCTACACTATTCAAAATGATTCCAGTTACCATGTGACCTTTAGTGCTGTGACAGAGACAGGAGTGGAACTCTGTGAAAAATGACTGAGAAATGTGGGCAGGGGTTTACAAAAGCAATGTTTCCCATGGAAACAGAAACTGTTGCGGAAGGAGTATTGAGATGGGGTTGTTAGTGGGAAGTGAATCATTTTAGGCAAGAGAAAATTAAGATGCAAATAGAGACCAAAGGTATGTTTTTTTGGGAAACCACAAATATTTTTGTTAGGCATTGCACTAAAAATGAAACAGATAAGGACTGAGAGAGGGATCTGCTTTCGGCTGTTATGTGGAGCTTGGCATTTTTAATGGAACAGGAAGTCTAAATGCAGATCTTTATTCACACTAGATGCTTTTCAATATACAATGTGGCTGGTGGCTATTGCATTAGAAAGTGCAGGTTATTGAACATTTTTATCATTGTAGAAATTTCTATTAGCTTCACTGCTCCAGACTGCATATAAATCTCTTTCACAGCTGAAATTTGAGTATTGAAAGTGAGACCTGGGTCATTGTGCATGATGACTAAATGCCTATTAAATGAATAAAAAAAATGCTGAATTTTTATTTGAGCTATCTACTGTCACTATTCACATATAAGTTCAGTTGAATTTCCCTATAATAGGTCTTTGGTTTATGTCTCTGGAATTTCTGTAAAAATGCATGTTATAATTAAGAAAATTTCTCATAGCTGAACCTAACCTGGCTTGAGGTGCTTTAGATTTTATTTTTTATGTTGCATGTGTTTTAGAGAAAGGAAATACAGAGAAAAGTTATTTTAATTATTTAATATGCCTACATAGAAACAAAATAACTACAACTATTATTAAATTTGCAGCTGCGTTTTTCAAGATTCTCCCTTTAAGATATCCTCAATACTGTATCTTTTTAAAGAAATTTCAATACAAATGTGTCTTTTATATAGTAAGAGATGATGATAAATAAATACACAATAAAAAAAACAAAAAAAAAAGAAAATTTTTGTACCACAACTTCTGAAATGGAACATGAGCAATGATAAATACTCTCATTTTGTTATAGCAATTTCCCCTTGAATCCCACTATCAGTTTCTTAGGAAGATATTTGAAATTCAAGCTGACATTGACGAATAATTTTTACCTATTTTCTCCCATGCTTTAGATCTTAAAATGCCAGCCTCTTCTAGCAGCCAGTTACATGCTGAACAGATGAGTTATACTCTGGCTTCTATCATTTTTGGTAACTTTTCTCCCCTGGCCTGGTGACTATCATTCCAATTGTACACATCAACATTGGTACCTCATCTATTTGAAACAGTTCTTTAAACACCAATGATCTCCACAATTGCCTTCCTCAGGAAGCTCCATTAGTTGTCCCCACCCTAAAACTGTCACCACTTCAAAGAGATATGAACAAAGACAATAATTTAGCTATCATATTGAGTACACAAGGAGCTTGCACTCAATATTTCAGCTTTTAATTTGTTTGATGAAATCTGTAATAGAGGCCAAAGTTATGTAGGTGTGTTCCAAGAGCTTTAAGCAATTTCAGGTCCTTGTATCTGCGCCTTGGAATGGTTGAGGACCTGTAGTCTAAGTAGCAACACAGCTCTAGAGAAGAACTACAATTCACATCTTGCTGGGACACAGATAATCTGTTTTAGTGCAATATGGACACTGTGAGCCATTGTACTTGGGAGGACACAAGTAGAGATTATATATCACATCATCTGTTGTACCCATTGTTAGTTATTCAGTGCTCATTTGTCAAAGCCAAGGGGAGAATACAAAGATCGCTGTAATGTGGGGTATGAAGTACAGTTACCTGTGACACACATGATAAGATCTCTAAAGCTCACGTGGAACAAAATAAATGTATTAACATTGACATTCAAGGCACTTTTGAAATAGTTCCATGGCATATAAGGAATACCTCCCCTACCAGAGATAGGGGAGACCCTTCTCCTTGAGAAGGTGGTACTGAACAACTAAGAGCATAAGAGAGTAATCTGATAAAAAAGAAGCTGGTGGAGGAAACTGTTAGTGGAAAATGAACTGATGAGAAGTTCATTGATATAGAATGACAGCAACAACAAAACCAGACTTAATAAAGGTTATAGGCAATTTAGGAGGGTTAGATGCTTCTCAGGAAACTGGAATCAAATGTATTTCCCACAGGTTAGTGATGTCACCATATGTCAGCTTGCTCTCAGTACACCAGCTAGAAATGGTTTAGTGTTCCAAGCATTTCCAAGGAATTTCACCAGCTTTGACATTGGTGGTCATCCTTTCAGTGTGTAGGGCGCGGTTGGCCCTTGTGCAACTTGCTGGAACATTGCATCATGTTCCCCAGCTATTGCACCTCCGCCGCTTATGCTAATTAGGTGCTGAGTAGTGACCTATCCGATGTGATCCCTGACTATGCTAATTTGGCACTCCTTACCACCTATCACCAGCTATATGCTAATGAGGCATTACTTTGGACCTATCACCAGCTATATGCTAATAAGGCATTACTTTGGGTGCCAATCATATGGCTACACGCGTCCCAGTTTCCCTATATAAGCAGGCTGCATTTCAGGCATGAGGTCTTTCTTCCACCATTCTACATCAACTGAGCTGTACTCCAATAAAGTGTGATCCGAGAAGAATCATGCATGTGGTAACTCGTCATTCTGTAGTCCAGAAAGTGGCTCGTCACACAGTGGATCTAAGCATATCACTTCCTACAGCTGATGACAATCTATACCTTTCTGGTCCCTTAAAAAATTGTATGACTATTGACTTAAGTAGATGTATGTCCCAATTTACAGAGAAATTTTGACAGGCTGTTTAAGCATTGGAGCCTGTCACATCTTTGCAGTCTCAGTAGAGCCCTAAATGGACTTTACAATCCAGCTCACACTGCCTTCCTCCCTTCAGTTACACTTCCAATCATAGCTCACTCACACCACCAAAGTCAAGAGCTTTTTACTCTGCCTTTACACCTAGTTACATGTGAAATTGTTCTCTGAGCACAGTTCTGGGACTACAGGTGCCAGCTGCTACTTGCTCTTAAAACATTACTGGGAGATATGTTTTCTGTCATGTATTAGCCACTGATACGGCATTTCAGGCAGTCCTCTAGTTAACTCTTATTGAAGAAAGCTCTATTATATTAACACAGTTGTGTACAAAGATGATTCTTAGAGCATGTTTACTTTGATCAAGACTGACATCCAGCTGATCATATTCCAACAAGGAGTGTAACTGGAAAAATGAAACGATTCATTGAGAGTCATCAAGCTTGTAAATTGCAGAACTGAGTTTCCAGTTGGGCTGGAGTCATTTGAAAGTCCAGGCACCCAAAGCCTGCCTTTCTGCCCATTATCCTTCAGCCTTTTAGTTTCCTCTAAACTGGGGGTATATAAGTTAAAGATATCATGCTTCAACTACTTGTCCTACTGTCAACTCTTATACACGTATTTTATAAGGAGAATTAAAATTAAGATGAAAAAATCTCTAAAACTCTATTTCATTTTAAGATTTTAGAATTTTGAATTCTCATTGAGTTCTTTCTCATAAAACTTCAATCTTGTATAGGAGATTTTAAAAAACACTTCTTGTTATGTTTAACCACCTATACTCTATAGATATCATTCCTTTAATATTCAATGTAAGAAGAAGAGAATTTTTTACATTTTGGGCTAAATAAGGAAGTGAAAGTCAATACTATTATTTGTTAATACTATTTTTATTAATACTTAATACTATTTATTTCTTATTAAACATTATTAACTTAATCTTTGCTAAAATTGTATAATAGCGTCACCTAATGAAGTCAGAAACACATGTCTAGTGCCCCTCCTACACAAATGGCTCAATAAATACCAAATTTCTTTTCAAGTTTTGAGTACTTGTCTGTGTTGTGGGATACAAAAATGATGTACCCAAACAACATAATCAAAAATGAAAGAAATATTGCATTTCATATTTAAGATACCTAAAAAGATCCCACAGTTGTGGGAAATTGACAGGTAATCCATCTTGCAGAAATGCAACATTTGTTTATATCTATGTAGGTATCTCATGAATTTGTATCATGGAAATCTTGGCAACTTAATGAATAGACATGTTATATCCTCTTCAAAAATGAAATGATCTTAGGAGATCTCTTCACAGATTCTATTCTTGGTGAATTAAAAAATGGGTTCCTTTTATTTTTCTTTTATCAATCTTAGCTTACGTTTGTATACAAGTAAATATAGCTAAAATGTACATTTGAAGAAGTGCTCACTGCGGATCCATGCCAAAAGAGTATGATGTTGGCAACTGGCCTTCTATGGCATCACTAACTTAAAAAGTACATGACAGCAAGCTACATGGAACTTTGACTGAAGGTAAAATTGCAAAGTGTAAGAGTTTTCTTCATATCTTGACAATTTTTCTTCCTACATTTAAAAAGCCTATTGGTCTATCTGGCAGGCTTTCCCCCCCCCCATTTTTTTGTAAAAATCTCTCATACTTGTGTCTCTGAGCACCAATGTATTACAGAATCTCATTTACAGAAAAAAGATCTTCCACATTCTGCCTCCTTGACAGCTGCAAAAGTCCTAATGAGAAGCGAATCTTCTTAATAAGCAAATACTGACAGAAGTCTGAGTCTGACAATGTTCCTAGAATGCTGGGGATAAAACCTAGTTCTTGAATCAAGTTCTGATCCTTATAGGTTTATATCTTTAAAAGAATGGCTTTCAAATAAAGCAACTATAATCTGTTGGGGGGCACAAATAGCACTGAGTTTTGGTAGTACATTGTGAGGCATCTAGTCTAACTTTCAGGGCCAGGGCAGGTGTTGCAGTAGTTTAGTATCTAAACTAGATTTGAAAAAAAATGAAAGAAAACCAGAAGAAAAAAATATTTTAGGTGGAGGGCATGGCTTTGCAATGACTCCAAGTTGACATGAAAAGTGAAGACATTGTTGTCTGCATACATTTCACTGGGGTTGTATAGAAAGAATCAGGAAGGAAGGGATGGCAGTAAAGAAATCTCACGGAGCAGATCATGAGAGCCTTGTCTCTGATGCCAGGGAGTTAGATGGAGAGATACTGAAATGGTTTAAGTTAGAGTGCAATGAAATTAGATCCTCAGTTTGAAGGAGTTTTTGAGTATATTGTACAGAACAAATTGAAAAGGGCACAAACTAGAAATCAATAGCCTGACACAATGAACACAATGAAAGTAACTACAGGAAATGAGTGTACTCAGGAAATATAAAAAGGCAGAATCGATGAGGTTATAGAATGGGCACAGTAATTAGGATGAAAAAAAAACAAGAAAAATGAAGGGGAAGGATGATGCTAAGTTTCTTCATGAGGTGACTTCACGCCCTGTGATACAGCTGGATAGAGCTGCCTACAAAGAGCTCCTCATGAAAATTTCTGCAGGTGACTTCTTGAAAATAAAAACATTGGGTGTTTTGAACAAATCAAGTAACATCAAACACTATTGGATACTCTGGCATTCCTCCTTTTTGAAAGAATAATAATTTTTACAATTCTCTTGTTACAATTTGTACAATTCTTTTCTGCTTTATGTCAAAAATGTATGGTGACATAATCAATGACTTATTAAAGCAAGCTGACAGGGTACCTCACCTCATTTAATCTTTCTGTGTAATTAAATTAAAACCACTCATTTTGTAACTGGCTCATCTTCTTTTATTTATGGCTCATCCAAAGAAAAGTATGCCATTTTAGCATACATATTTTTTCTTGGGTATAACAACTCAGAGAGTCTCTTCTCTTGCCAAGGCTTTTGAAATCTTTGAAGTATGTATAAGAAAGAAGCTTCTAGACAACAAGAGGTCTAGATGTCAGGAAATCATTTGGACATTTTCAAAGTACCTTTTCAAGACAAGAATGCCAATATTCAAGAATAACACAGGCCCCCACATGGGAAGTAATTGCTCTTATGCCAAAGAATGTTTGCTTTTCTCCTTTAGGGCATGACCCAAAATACTTTCCTCAGGACTGAGTAAAATAAGCTGATCCCTCTGAGCATATTTTTATAATCTTAAATGGGTACTAATGATCACTACTGAGTTTAGTTTTATTACTTTATTTTAGATGAATGTTTTCACCCAAGAAGTTTTTTTTTTTTTTAAAAAGTGTTCCATTTGGTTTAAAAGACTGACATAATAAGCTTATAGGATATGAGCTTTCAAATCATAGTTAAAACACTCTTATTCCATCTCTTTTTCTTAAGAAGGATAAAATGATTCTCATGATGAGCGATGAATGTGTTTTTACTATAAACAGAAAGATTTTATTAGGACATCTTGGAGCAGAGCACCCTAAAAATCTTTATTTTGAAAAGAATACTCAATACAAATAGCTTGAAAGTAGAAGAGAGACTCAGTAGACGTTTGCCAAGAGTGGGAGAGGAAAAGAGAAGGTAGTAGATGTGTTATAGTGTTATATCAATTTGGTACAACTAAATTCATCTGAGAGAAGGGAGCTTCAACTGAAAAAAAGTCCCCATAAAATTGGCTGCAGGCAAGCTTGCACAACGCTTTCTTAATTAGTGATTGATGGGAGAAGCCCTATTCCATTGTAAGTAGGGCCATTGGCTGGTGGTCCTGGGTTCTATAAAAAATCAGGTTTAGCAATACATGAGAGAAAGCCAGTAAGAGTTTATCATGACCACAGGAAAGTTTAACATCAATTGTCTTAGAAGAAATACTCAAAATTCGATTTGTCTTGGTTGTTAATGAATTGTTAACAACCATTAACAACCAACAGTTAAGATTGTTATTCTTAGAGAAAAAATAAAATTAACATATATTGAGTAGGCTTTGTTGTTCCTAATAAAAGAAACATGTGAGTCTGGTACACAGATAGGCAATAAACCAGTCAAAAAGCAAACATGCAGTATTCATATGTCTACAGCTATTGATCAATCACTTTATAATAACCTTTATATACACTAGGCAAGTATCATGTTTCATTTTGTTAAATATTTTTTTAAAAAAAAATGAATTTTCTTTGTATTTTCAGAGAGTTGAAGAACTTTTATCACTGGGTGTCATCATAGGCCACAAGTTATAATACAGTGAGAGTAATAAAGGGAATTTAAAATCTAACCCAGTTCCACAAACTGTTGCAGAAGAATGACTGTTTTTTAACCCTTGGCCCCAGGAAAAAAAAATAAGAGTTTTATCTCAGTCTTGAAAACAGTCAGACTACTGGCAAGATGTTCCTTTGTCTTTGAAGACCATCCAAGTAGTAAAATAACTAAGCACAAACCCAAACATGAATGTGTACATACACAAAGCAATATAAAAATATCAATTATATGTTGTAACAAGTTTCTGGCCCAGACTTTCCAGGTTTGGGCCAGAGGTTTGACTGGCAGTCTGGCAGTCCAGCAGTAACATTTGTAGTCTCTGTGTCATCTTGTGGAATCTCTGGGGCATCTGTGTCTGGTATCCGTCTACTCTGAAAAATTCCCAAGTTTTTTTTAGCCTGGTAGCCCTACCCACACTTCCTATCTGTCTTTAGCCAATCAGTGTTTTTATTAAACTAATAAGTGAGACAAATATTTACAATATATCACAATCCTACTACATATCCTCTTTTTTTCTATTAAAAACAAATATAATATTGTAGTTTTCTTTTTATCTACAATGACTTATAACCAACAGTATAAACCAACACAAATATCCATAATCCATTTTTTTAGGAATGTGGGCATAGTCCTCTAGGCTACTTCCTGCCAAATGGGGGTATTGGAAATCCCATGGGGAACCAAAGAAAATTCTAGGATTATGGATAAATCTTTGGTGGAATAATCTATAAAACTGTGTCATCTGAGCCAGACTCCTTGAAATTGTTTTGAATGCAGAACTCAGGGGAAGCTGCAACAGAAGTGCTCTAAAATTCTGAATCACCTGGGCTATTCTATTTCTATTTATTTCTGTTGGAGATTTTTCAGGGGGTCTTCCTTGATCAAATTTTATTTTCTTTAACTGGAAATAAATTCTCAGCTTCTCATTTTTTGTAGAAATAAAAAGAAAACATCTTTTCCAAAGTAGCATATCTTTGGATTTCAATTTTAATGTCAATTTATTTAGTAAATATATAGATTGGATTAATGCAACAGTACTTATATTCATATGGCTTGTAGCAGATTTTACTACTACCTTTATAGTCAAAAAACCTAAAGACAAGACAATAACATACAGGATCCAGATGTTCTTCATATTTTCCATCTTTACATGGCTTTTTCTTTAACTTTGTTTCTTTTTAAAGGACTTTCTCTATTCTTTTTCCTTTTTTATTTTCTCTCTCAAACCTACATATATTTTAAACATACTCTAAAACAATTAGATTTTATTATTTGAATCTGTCTTTACTGTATATTTCTTATTTTGCATCTTTTTTCCTGACCACTCATTTGCTTGGCAAAGATTGTTGTAGAAAGTTTTTTGGGGCTGTTTTGACCCCACAGTTTTGGACCTGGCCCTCGGCAGCATTTGTCCCCCAAAGAAATGAATCAGACACTTATGTATTTTATATTGTTTGGCCCATGTCTTAAGCACATTACTAGCTAGCTCTTTCATCTTAATTTAACCCATTTTCATTAATCTTTTCACCACGTGGCTCAGCCCATGACTCACTTGTATTTCTACATGTTTCTCCTTCGGGGGTCGGATGGTGACTGACTAACTTTGCCCTTCTCTTACCTGCCTGTCCTCTGATTCTCCACCCACTTCTATGGTGCTGTGCATAGGCCAAACCAGTCTTTTATTTACAGCATACAGAGAGCATTTCCACCACATCTCTTTTCTGTCTAATTAAAAAGGTAGGTTTTAATTTTTATATAGCAAAATTACAACAGAACAACTCTCAAACAGGAATTATATTCACAATATCTAGTCTATTTGTAGTTAAAAAACTTAAAGAAAATATTTTATTATCTATTTTATCATTGTGTGTCTAAAGTTTTATATCTAATATACTTTTTAAACTAAAAAGAACTATACTTATAATTATTAAACCTTTAACCACACCAAAGATCACAGAAGGATATAATATTATGCAAATAAACAGGAAGTGCAAGCAACTTTTAAAGTCTACAAAATGACAGAGATGACACCTGTCTGCCTGGACAGTCACCCAAAGTTCTTTTGTAATGTTGGGACACTATCTTTAGCCTTTATGGCCCAAAGTCTCTGGCACATCTTTTAGTGATACAGGAAATCTGACACAGTCTATCAGTTGCTTTTCTTTGTGTCTAAAAGGATGCCTGGCAATTTTTTTTTTTTTTTTGCAAAGCAGGAACCCGAATGACCACCTTGGCTTGTTTTGTCAAAGTTTAGAGGTCACTTTCTCATGGAACTTGCATGTCTAGCTTATATAGCATATTATCAAGTAGTCATAACAGTTTCTTGTCTAGTGACTGACTGTTGCCACAAAGCAAATTTTATATGAAGTTTTTTTAATGCCATTAATTTTTTTGAAATACATAGGTGCTGCCAGGAGCAGACCTGTCTCACTGTTGAGAAAAGTCTAAGTTTTTAAAAATATTTTAAATGTCATATTCTGCATGTCTTTGAAGTATTTGAAGACTACTTATCTAATTGAAATATATCTTTGTATATCTACAAAACCTAACTAATATGACTATAAGTTTGGTTATCATGACTATTAATTTGCATTTCTCAATTATACATTACAATTTTAAATGAGTTATATCAGCATCATACCTTAACCAAGAGTAAAAAAAATATATATAGCATAACAAAATTGACCTTAAGTTTTTATCAATAAATCAAACTCTACTTATTCTTTTAATTATTCCTATATATTCTCCTCCCCACTTTTCTTTTCTTTTTTTAAGAGATTGACTATGACTACTAACTATTTGTAATGAAAATGAACATTAATAAGTAATATTTTGGGGAAATTGGATGTAGCTTTTTTTTATTATTTTTTGTTGTTAAAGGACATTGTTGATCTCATGGGGTCTTGAAGCTGGATCATTTTAACTAGCTATCTTGGAAACTGATCTTTTTATTAGAGAATTTTAGGTGGCCTTGGCAAATGGAACCACATTTGCCTAGAACTAATCTACTGGTTTTGATCTTTTGTGGAGACAAAAACAGAAACTCTTTTTTCAAGCAATATATTTTTATAAACATATTTTAAAGGCAAGATATCTTTAAAATATATGTATTTATTTAACTTAGCAGCCTTAGTAATCAATTGTCTTTTTGCAGTTAGCTCATTAAAAGTTAAAAAATCAAAAGAAAACACAATAACGACAATCTAGACTCTTTGTTTACCTGTCATCTTTATGTGGCCTTTTTATCTTCATTTTTTATTTTTTTAAAGGGCCTTTTTTACCCTTTTTTTTTCTTTTTGAAACCTATGCATATTTTACATATATTGTATCTCGTTTAGAGGTTTTGTGAGTCTAAATCTGTTTTATTGGGAATATCTAATCATTTTTTAACCCAAAGATCTTTTAAAATGTTGGTATCATTTTAATTGCTGACTCCACCCCTATTGGCAGTGGTTTAATATAGTGGAGGAGCCTGTGCATCTCTGCCACTGCCAGCAACCAGAGCGAACTCAGGAAATGCTGCTACCAGAAAAACCATTTTTAATTGGTTTTTTTTTATTGTTTAGTATAAGCAAAAACCTTACATCAATCACACTTATGCCAAGCCTTTTGTGAAATGTATGACTTTAAGCTGTGTGCCGTGGACGTGCCATTTTTAAATTTAAGCCTGAACACTACGCTGGCTCAGTATCATAAATCAATTTAAATATGCAATTTAGAAAACTGCTTTTGGCTCTGTTTTAGTGATCTAAAACGCTCTTTAGTTTTTTAAACTTTTTTAGGCTTTATGTGGGTGTTTGCTCCACGTTGGGTGCCATCTATTGTAGAAAGTTTTCAGGGGCCATTTTGGCCCCAGAGTTTTGGACCTGGCCCATGGTGGCTGTTGTCCCCCAAAGAAATGAATCAGACAATTATATATTTTATATTGTTTGGCCCATATCTTAAGCACATTACTAGCTAGTTTTTTCATCTTAATTTAACCCATTTTCATTAATCTCTTCACCACGTGGCTCAGCCTGTGGCTCACTTGTATTTCTACATGTTCCTCCTTCGTGGGTCAGATGGTGACTGGCTAACCCTGCTCTTACCTGCCTGTCCTCTGATTCTCCACCAACTTCTACGGTGTTGTGCATAGGCCAAACCAGTCTTTTATTTACAGCATACAGAGAGCATTTCCACCACAAAAGATGGCTGACTTCACCCAGATTCTTCTATTGCTTTCTGTTTCTGTCCACAACTTTAATTCTCCACCCAGTTTCCTCTATTTGTTTGTTTTTGTCCACATCCACACATTTACTCTGTCAAAATGTGGCTAAGGATTAAAGGGTTTACTAGGGTCACTGATTCCACCTAGCTCCCTTTATTACTTTCTATTTCTGTCCACACCTATAATACTCCATACAGTTTCTTCTACTTCTATCTGTTTCTGTTCACACATTTAATCTGCCAAGGTGTGGCTAAAGATTCAATGTGTCACTAGGTTGGCTGCCTGGCTCCACCTAACTCCTAGTCTGACTTGATAGAACTTAGCGTTTCAAGAGAGGTACTGCTAGGACACACAATTATCACTGTGGGGGAATTTTAGGGATCATATAATCACCAAGTAAAGCATTGCTGTCTGCTTATTATTAACTCCATTTAAGTATTTGGCAGCAAAGCCTCTTAAAAAATTCACAAGTGTTTTGCCTTTAAGACTAAATCAGGAGACTTCAGCTAAAAAAAAAAAAAAAAAAAAAAAAAAAAAAAAAAAAAAAAAAAAAAAAAAGAAAAAAAAAGATGCACCTCTACTTGCCTTCAGCAAACACAGCTAATCAAAGAAAATGCTTTTTTTCTCTCCTTTTTTTTATTATTATGAATAAAGAAGTCATACTTTCTATCCTTGTATATCCTTATTGAAGGTCTCTTCGCCCTCCTACCACATCAGGTCATTCTCTCTTCTCCACAACTCCCCATACTTCCACCTGGGCAGGTGGTCCCAAGGTCCCACTGTTCCAATATTGCTTAGCTTAGCCTCCACTCCTGGCAGATCCAGTTTTCTCTCCCCAACCTCAAGACTGAGTCAGATGGTCCTCTAGAGGGAATGGGAAACAAGTAGTCAGTCCAAGGTGTTTATGATCATAAGCTGTTCAGTGGTTGTGGTTTGCAGCTTGGGAATGCTTTGCTTTTTTCTTGTTTGTTTGTTTGTTTAGAGTCCACTAATGAGTGACTACATCCCCTGTTTATATTTCTGGGTTTGTGATACCTTGCTCAGGAGGATATTCTCCAAATCCATCCATTTGCCTGCAAATTTTAGGATATCATTTTTTTCTTACTGCTGAGTAGTACACCATTTTGTAGATGTACCACAGTTTGTTAATCCATTCTACACTTGAGGGCCATCTAGGTTGTTTCCAGGTTCTTGCTATTACAAATAACACTGCTATGAACATAGTTGAGCTAATGCCTTTGGAGTGTGATTGTGCATCTTTAGGGTATACAACCAGAAGCGGTATTGCTTGGTCCTTGGTGAGATTGATTCTCAATTTTCTGAGAAACTGCCATATTGTGTTCCAAAGTGGCTGAACAAGCTTATACTTCCACCAAAAATGGAGGAGTGTTCCCCTTGCTTCCCATCCTATCCATCATAGGCTGTCATCTGTGTCTTTTATCTTAATCAATCTAACAGGTGTCAGGTGGTATCTTAAAGTTGTTTTGATTTGACTTTCTCTGGTGGCTAAAGATGTTGAGCACTTTTTTAGGTGCCTTTCAGCCATTCATAATTCTTCTTCTGAGAATTCCCTTTTTAGATATGAACCCCATTTTTGATTGGGTTATTCAAGGTTTTGGAGTCTTGATTTCTGAGTTCTTTAAATATGTTAGATATCAGTCCTCTATCATTTGTAGGGTTGGTAAAAATCTTTTCCCATTCTGTAGGCTGTTGTTTTGTCCTATTGACAGTGTCCTTAGCTTTACAGAAGCTTCTTAGCTTCAGGAGATCCCAATTATTGATTGTTGACTTTAGTGTCTGTGCCACTGGTGTTATATTTAGGAAGTGATCACCTGTGCCAATTCATAGAAGTGTATTTCCCACTTTCTTTACTATCAAATTTAAAGTGGCTGGGTTTATGTTGAGGTCTTTGATCCACTTGGATTTGAGTTTTGTGTATGGTGACAGGCTTGGATCTATTTGTATTTTTCTACACACTACCATCCAGCTATGCCAGCAAAATTTGTTAAATATACTATCTTTTTTCCATTGAATATTTTAGGGCTTTTTGTCAAAGATCAGGTGTTCATAGGTTTTAGGGTTAATATCTGGATCCTCAATTTTATTCAATTGATCCACAAATCTGTTTTTATGCCAGTACCAGGCTGTTTTTATTACTGTAGCTCTATAGTATAGCTTGAAGTCAGGGATGGTGATACCTTCTGAGGTTCTTTTGTTGAGCAAAATTGTTTTGGCAATCCTGGCTTTCCTGTTATTGCAAATGAAGTTGAGTATTGTAATTTCAAGGTCCCTAAAATATTGTATTGGGATTTTGATGGGAATTATATTAAATCTGTAGATTGCTTTTGGTAGAATTACCATTTTTACTATGTTGATCCTACCTATCCAGAAACATGGGAGAGCTTTCCATTTTCTGATATCCTCTTCAATTTCTTTCTTCAGTGATTTAAAATTTTTGTCAAATAGATCTGTTACTTATTTGGTTATAGTTACTTCAAGGTATTTAATACTATTTGCAGCTATTATGAAGGATAATGTTTCTTTCATTTCTTTTTCCACTCTTCGATCTTTAGTGTATAGAAGGACTACTGATTTGTTTGGGTTGATCTTGTATCCTGCTACATTGCTGAAGGTGTTTATCAGCCTTGGCAGTTCCTTGGAAGAATTTTGTGGGTCACTTATATATACAATCATATCATCTGCAAATAGAGACAGATTCACTTCTTTTCTAATTTGTATCCCCTTAATCTCTTTTTGTTCCCTTATTTCTTTAGCTAAAACTTCGAGAACTATATTGAATAGATAAGGGGAGAGAGAACATTCTTGTCTAGTTCCTGATTATACTGGGATTGCTTTGAGTTTTTCTCCATTAAGTTTGACACTGGCTGTCGGCTTCTTGTAAATTGCCTTTATTATATTTAGGTATTCTCCCTATATTACTGATCTCTCCAGGGCTTTAATTATAAAGGAGTGTTGGATTTTGCCAAAGGCTTTTTCAGCATCTAAGGATATGATCATGTAGTTTTGTTCCTTTAGTTTGTTCATATGATGGATAACGTTTATGGTTTTTTTGTATGTTAAACCAGTCCTGCATTTCTGGAATGAAGCCTACTTTGTCATGGTGGATAACATTTTTTATATACTGTTGTGTATGGTTTGCTAAAAGTTTGTTGAGAATTTTAGCATCAATATTCATGATGGAATCTGTAGTTCTCCTTCTTTGTTGTGTCTTTGAGTGGCTTGGGTATTAGGGTAATTGTGGCCACATAAAAGAAATTTGGCAATATTCATTCAATTTCTGCTGTGTGAAATAGTTTGAGGAGTAGCGGTAGTAATTCTTCTTTGAATGTCTGATAGAATTCAGCACTGAAACCATCTGGACCAGGACTTTTAATTTTGGGGAGGCTTTTAATGACAGCTTCAATTTCCTTAAGGGTTATAGGCCTGTTTAGGTAATTAATCTGATCATTTAATCATTCATTTAATTTTGGTAAATTGTACCTGTCCTAAAAGCTGTACATTTATTCTAGGTTTTCCATTTTTGTGGAATACAGATTTTTAAAGTATGATCTGATAATTCTCTGGATTTCCTGGGGGTCCTTTGTTATGTCCCCCTTTTCATTTCTGATTTTGTTGATTTGGACCCTATCTCTCTCTGTTTTTTGATTATTTTGGATAAGGGCTTATCTATGTTGTTAACTTTCTCAAAGAACAAATTCTTAGATTCATTGATTCTTTGTATTGTTCTTTTTGTTTCAATTGTATTGATTTCAGCTCTAAGTTTGATTATTTTCTGCCATCTACTCCTTCTAGGTGAGTTTGCATCTAGTTGTTCTAAGGCTTTCAGTTGAGCTGTCAGTTCTCTAGTGTGGGATTTCTTTAGGTCTTTCATATAGGCATCTAGTGCTATGAATTTTCCTCTTAAGACCGCTTTCATTGTGTCCTACAAGTTTAGGTACATTGTGGTTTCGTTTTCATTAAATTTTAGGAAGACTTTGATTTCTTTCTTAATTTCTTCCTTGACCCAGAGGTGGTTCACCTGAGCGATATTTAGTTTCCATGAGTTGGTAGGCTGTCTTTGATTTTTGATGTTGTTGAACTCTAACTTAGGCCCTGGTGATCCGATATGTTACAAGGGATTATCTTCATTTTTTGTTTCTGTTGATATTTGCTTTATGACCAATTATGTGGTTAATTTTGGAGAGCATTCCATGAAGAGCTGAGAAATATGTTTATCCCTTTGTATTTGGGTTGAAGCTTCTGTAGATATCTATTAAATCCATTTACATCATAACCTCTGTTAGATTCCTTATTTTTCTATTGAGTCTCTGTCTGTTTTCTTCTTGTCCTTATAAACTGAAACTTTAACTTCACCACAAACAGCTCCTTGCTTACATTGAGGCTCAGGAACTGACCTTGTCGCAACTTAAATTGCACGCAGCAAACATGCCATTTTGTAATTTAATTCCATATACCACTCAGTCTCTTTACCATGTCCTACTTGAGAGGCACAACTTGGAAGTTGCTTTTTGGCTCTGTTTCTGTGCTCTAGAACTGTTTTAATTTATCTCAAGCTTTATGTGGGTGTATATCACCCACATTGGACAGCTATTTGTTGTAACAAGTTTCTAGCCCAGAGGTTTGACTGGTAGTCTGGCAGTCCAGCAGAAATACTTGCAGTCACATAGAAACACACAGATGCTTACATTAATTTTTTGCTGATTGACCTAGGGCCCAGGCATATAACTTGCTAACTCCATCATCTGAACTCAGTCCATCTTGCTCAGCAGTGTGACTCAGTACCTTTTCTTAGAGCAACAATTCAACTTTTTTCTCTGCAACATCTCCTGGAATCTCCGAGGCATCTGTCTGGCATCTGTCTGCTCTGAGATGTTCTTGAGGTTTCTTATCCTGGTAGCCCCACCCACACTTCCTATCTGCCTTTAACTAATCAGTGTTTTTATTTAACTAGTATGTGGGACAAATATTTACAACATACCATAATTCCACTACAATCATTATTTCCTTCAGTCCCTTTGATAAATATGCTATTGAAACATGAAGTCAGATAGAGCTGCTGCAGGTCCATTCCTATTCCAATTCCATTTTCCTCTTTCTTCTTCCCATCTCTTCTTCCTTCTCACTTCTATTTTCTTCCTCAAGCCTTGCCTCCTTCTCTTTTCTCTCATGCTTCTGAATATTTTACAAGATCCTTGACAGCTCGCATATTGGAGTTTGCTCTCATATTCCAATGAATAGCTTTTTTTCTCAGAACTTAAATAGAAATAAATTCATTAAGAACTATTTAGCCTCACCTGCTGCTACTGTGAATGTACAGGCATTCAATGTAGCTCCTCCCTCTGTACTACAAGTACCTCAAAGACATTAATAGATGTTTGTAATTTCATGCTTGCTTGATTGAGTGATAAATTTTAGTTTTCTCTACTAATTATAATCATTGCTATGCAAGAAAAATGTTGGTGGTGTTTTTCTGAGTTGTCTCACAGCAGATTGTCACTAAAACATTAAAAGTGTTCTCTATACATTATACAGATGAGTCCTCTGTCAGTGGTGGACTAGTGAAGAAATTTTCCCATTCTTTAGGTTGTTATGCTTTCTTACTGACCATGTCACTTGCCGTACAGAAGCTACTTAGTTGCAGGAGATCTCATTTATTAACTTCTTAGTGTCTGTTCTACTAGTGTCATACTTAAAAAGTGGACACCTGTGCCAATGGGTTCAAGGGTATTTACCATTTTCTCTTTCATTAAGTTCAGTGTAACTGGGTTTACATTGAGGTCTTTGATCCACTTGAACTTTAATTTTGTGTCAGGTAATAATAAGGATCTATTTGCATTCTGCTACATACCACCATCCAGTTAGGCCAGCACCATTTGCTGAAGATGCTATCTTTTTTTCTATTGTATATTTTTGGATTCTTTGTCAAAAATCATGTTTTCATACATGAGTGGATTAATGGCAGGGTCTCTGATTTGATGCAATTCATCCAAAAATCTGTTTTTATGCCAGTACTATGCTCTTTTATTATGGTAGCTCTATAGTATAGCTTGAAGTAAGGGATAGTAGTGTCTTCTGATGTTCTATTATTGAACAGGAATTTTTGACAATCCTGGATTTGTTTGTTTTCTTTCATATAAAGTTGATTATTATTCTTTCAAGGTCTGTGAAGAATTGTGTTGAGATTTTGATGGGGAATCTGTAGACTGCTTTTTGGTAAAATTGGCATTTTTACTATGTTGATCCTACCTATTCAAGAACATGGGAGATTTTTCCATTTTCTGATATCTTCTTTAATTTTTTTCTTCGGTGACCTACAGTTCTTGTGATACAGGTCTTTTACTTCCTTGGTTAGAGACACCCCAAGATATTTGATGTTATTTGCAGCTATTATAAGGGTGATATTTTCCTGATTTATTTTTCAGCTCTTTTATCATTTGTGTATTGATTTTTTTTTTAGTTAATCTTGTATTCTGCTACCTTGCTGAAGGTGTTTATCAGTTTTAGGAATTCCAGGTAGAATTTTGGAAGTGACTTATGTGTACTATCATATCATCTGCAAATAATAATAGTTTGACTTTTTCCTTTCCAATTTGAATCCCTTTCATCTCCTTTTGTTGTCTCAATTGCTTTTGCTAAAACTTCAAGAACTATATTTAATAGATATGGAGAGAGTAGATAGCCTTGTCTTGTTCATGCTTTTAGTGGGATTGATTTGAGTTTCTCTTCATTTAATTTGATGTTAGCTGTTGGCTTGTTGTAAATTGCCTTTAATATATCTAGGTATTTTCCTTGTACTCCTGATCTTTCTGGGACTTTTATCATGAAAGAATATTAGATTTTATCAAAGGCATTTTTAGCATGTAATGAGATGATCGTGTGTTTTCTTTCTTTCAGGTTGTATATATGATGGATGACATTAACAGGTTGTCATATGTTGCAACATGCCTGATTCTCTTGGATGAATCTCTAAAATATATGGAGAACTCAATAAACTAGAGGCCAAACCCCCAAATAATCCAATTAAAAATGGGTTCACATCTAAATAGGGAATTCTCAACAGAAGAGTTTCATATGGCAAAAAGATACTTAAAGAATTGCTCAACATCTTTAGCCACCAGAGAAATGCAAATTAAAATAATTCTGAGATACCATCATATACTTGTCAGAATGGCTAAGATAAAAAACTCAGATGACAGCCTATGCTGGAGGGGATGTGGAACAAGGGGAACACTCTTACATTCCTGTTGGGAATGTAAACTTGTATAGCCACTTTGGAAAGCAGTTTGACAGTTCTTCAGAAAACTGGGAGTCAATCTACCCAATGATCCAGCAATACTACTATTGGGCATATACCAAAGGATGTATGTTTTAGCCCAAGGGCATCAGCTCAACTATGTTTATGCACCAGTATTTGTAATAGCCAGAAATTACAAGCAATCTAGTTGCCCTTCAACTGAAGAAGAATGGATTTTAGAAACTGTCATACATTTACACAATGGAGTACTACTCAGCAGTTAAAAAAATGACATACTGAAATGTGCAGGAAAATAAATGGATCTGGAGGGTATCATCCTATGTGAGGTAACATAGACCCAGAAATAAGTGGATTTTAGACATAAAGCAAAGGATAACCAGGCTACAATCCACAAACCCTGAGCAGCTATGCAACAGGATGATCTTAAGAGAGACATCCATAGATTCCCCTGCGAAGTGGAAAAAGGAATGTCTCCTGAGTAAATTGAAATCCTGGAGAAGTGAGCAAGGTGAGGTGGGAAGAGATCTCAAGAGAATAAGATGGTTGAGTGGGAGGAGCAAAAGAGTGGGAGAACAAAGAAATAGATATTGTGATAGAGGGAGTTTTGTGGGGTTTGAGAGAAACCTAGTGCTAAGGAAACATCCAAGAACCCACAAGATGTCCCTGGCTCAGACTCCAAGCAATAATGAAGAAGATGCCTAAATGAAGTCATGTGCTGAAGCCATGCCCGCCCCTGGGTTCTAATGTCAAGTCCCCAGTCCAGCTAAAAAGGGTGAAATGAGAATACATGTGAAAAGGAATCAGAACCAGGAGAAGACCCATGAAGATGGTTGAGCTGAGCTATTGGGAGCTCACTGACTCTCAAATAACAGCTGAGGAACCTTCATGAAAAGGAATTAAACCTTCCGAATGTAGATGACAGTCAAACATCATAGGCAGTTTGAACTGGCTTCTCAGAGACAAACAACTTACTCAGCCTTGATACTGGGATATGAGATTTGGACTGGTCTCAACTGGATATGCCAGATCGAATCGACTCATCTTGATATTCCTTGCTCTCCCCAGGGTATGGATGGAGGGATGAGTGGAGTCTGAGGGAAGATAAGGAGGAGGGAATGGAGGGGGAGCAATGCAGGGTATAATAGGAAAACTTTTTAAATAAAAAAAATTACTAATTAACAAAGATTAAAATTGTGTGTGTGTTTAGGAAAATGATTCTGCATTCTTGTCTATGCTGCAGCATAATGAATCAGGTAGCTATCTTTAAAAGATTAATGGCACCACAAACACCCCTTTAAAGAAACAACTCTCAGGATGACTGTGCCTGGGCCATGGATTATACTTTTCTTTCTCTGAAACCACTTGAAGTTCTATAGCAGTTTCATGAACTCCACAGATAAATTTTTCTTCCTTTTAAAATTTTGAATTTTACATTATTGCCTGTTGTGCCTACAGAATATTATTCTAATGAAATGATGTTATAAATGAGAATTTCAAAACCATTTTTTTTCTATATAGAGACACTTTTGGAAACTCTTTGGGTTGCCTTACATGTACGTGCATGGCATGCTCAAACAGAGAGGTATTCTCTAGTCACATCTAGAAAGTTCTTGTAGACTCATTTGAGCATATTTAGATTTTCTGACAGATTTCCCATCTCTCTAAGGAACCAACATTGACTAGATATTCACAGTTATCCCTGTCTCTTATTTTTTTAGAACAATTATTTTAGTATCTATACAGAGAGAGTTCACTGTGGTGGTTTAAACTAGAATGGACCCCATCGGTTCATATATTTGAGTGTTTGGTACACAGTAGATAAACTGTTTGAGAAGAATTAAAAGGAGTGGCCTTAATGAAGTAGGTGTTGCCTTATTGGGGGAAGTGTGTCACTGTCATCAGGGGTGGGCCTTAAGGTTTAGAGGCTCACAGGAGACCCACTGTCTCTCCCTCTGCCTGCTACTCCCAGCTACTCACCATAATGATAATGGAATAATCATGTAAAACTGTAAGCAAGCCCTGAATTAAATGTTTTCTTTTGCAAGAGTTTTTTTGGTTATAGTCTTTTTTTTTTTTTTAAGCAATAGAACAATGCCTATCTGTGTCTTTAAATGGTGTACTGAATTCTAGAAATTTAGAATTTTCCCAAACTTTGTTGCTAAGCAGAATCTAGTTTTGACTTAATGTAGCTTCCAAGCTTCAAGTTTTTAATGTTGACTTTTATCCTCTGGGAAGAGCAGGAGACACTTAACCCCAGATGCTGGGGTTTGAAGGTAAAAAATAAACCATGCTCTTTTGAAAATAACTTTTTTAAGAAAGGAAGGTTCATATTGAAATGTAATGTAGCATAATGCCTTCTAAAATTTCAATAAGTATAAGACTGCCAAATTTTTAGGCCATTTATTGTTCAGAAGTCAGTAATGGAGGGACAGTACATGAAGACAGCCCCACTACAATAAATGGCAAGAGCCATCAGCATCATTTAGCTATTGTTTTACTTTTTTCTGTTACTTTTTTGATGTCCCAGTAGTATATCTAAAACACTAGTGTGCTGGATAAATCTGCTTACTTCCAGTTGCCTGTGCTGAGCATGTTCCTAAGCTCAATAAAGACAAGCCAATAACAACCACCTCAATCTTGAACCAGGGGAAATTTCTTCACAGCAGGAGCTCATGATTGACTTCCAACCTGATGGCTCTCATAACCTCTGGGGTTGCTCCTTTTGTTTTCATTGGTTTGCCTAGGAAGCCTGCCTTCACAGTTGTTAGTGCTCTGCTGCCTTATAGATGTGCACTCTGGCAGTTCTTTGCTTCTCTGAGGCTTTAATTGTGAATCTAATGTAGATGAAATATAGCCTTTTAAGTAACCTCTTACCAACTAGGTTTTTTAAAGTTAATGAACACAGCCCTGTGTTGGTTTAATCATTCCAATCATTTGGATACTCCCTTTAATGCAGGCTTCAGAGTATACACTTAGCTGAAGCACTACGCAGGCAGACTATGACTCTTTTCAATGCCTTACAGAGCAAATTGTTTAAATACGGAAGAGAAACCTTTAATTTTTTTCCTTTGCACCCATACTTATGATACATTAAAGAAATTGTAAAAGTAGGTAAAAGATTTATTAGGCCTAGAAGCCTAAGGTTTTTGACCCTCACAGTGCATCAACTTAGTAGAGAGGGGAAAATGTGATTCTTTTCCATTTAAAAGACCAGGTCAATTTTTTTACATTAATGACCTTTATTTAAGGTAAAAGTCTAATTTTTAATTGTTCTTTTTTACTGTTTTTCTTTGTCTCAGCTGCCATGACCACTAAAAGTCTACCTAAACATAATAGCATTTAGCACCACATGGGCCCTTCTTTCATCACCAGCCATGCACATAGACTTTCTAGGGCTCTTACTTAAAGACAAATGGACAAGTCCAATTCATAAACATAGAAATGAAGATGACTGAATTTTTCCAGTGTGCTCCTGGATTTCTTTTGTTTCCATTATAAAAATTCAGAATATGGCTGTAAATAATTTCCTTTATAGGGCCTCATGTAATCTTAGTATCCTCAACAGGTATTAGTATCAGTTCAGTAATAGTAAGATTTTGATAAGATCTTCATTGCATGGTCAGCCAGGTACCTCTGTGGGTCAAGTACCTGCAGCTAAACTTGATGACTGGAGTTTAATCCTCAGGACCCAGATAGTGTAAGGAGAGAAAATAGTACCTCAAATTCTTCTTTTACCTCCACTTCAGTGCCATGGAAAATGTACCACAAACATACACACACATGCACACAAAATAGATTACAATGATATAAAACTTAAGATTTTTTTATATTTTGATCACTTAAGGTATCTGTTTTTTTTTTCATCAAAAGTGAAAATAAATGTTTTAATCTAGTATACAAATCTCTTCCTACTGTGATGGTTTTTATTTGTTTGTTTGTTTTGCTATTTTAGTTATGATATCAACCTATAACAACAGATGAACAGATAATGAAAATTTGGCATATATAAAATAGATTATTATACATCTCTAAAGAAAAATGAAATCACAAAATTTATAGAAAAGTGGATGACCTTAGAATGAATAATATTCAGTAAGGTCATATAGTTTCAAAAAGAAAACCATACATTTTCCTTCTCACTCAGAAACTAAGTAGTATATATGCATCAAAGTAAACAAATGTACATGTAGAAAAATGAAAAGGCAAAGCTAAATATTAGGGAATAATGAAGGATGAATGTTTATCCTAACTGTATTAAAGTTCACTGAGTTATATGGTATTTAAGTAATTAATTGCAGTGCGTGGTGCTATTTATTTGCAATATTTTATGATAAAGTTTAAAATATTTTTTAAAAGAAAGAGAAGAGGTAGAGTTGCTAAAATTTTGGGCTTATCTAGGCATAAGAATCAGATTGTGTGATTTAAAAGGAATTAAATGAGAGTGAAGAATTCATTTCATAAAGCGTACAATAAAATAGAAAATCTTATAAGGAGTGGTAGATGATGAAAGATCGTGAGTCTGTGAAAAGCTGAAGGAATCTAAAAGTTCTTATCTAATGTATTCCATCTTAGTAAGGCAACACCCACCATCTGAGAGCAAGGTTTGGAGAGAATATGCTAAAAAATTGAAGAGGGAAAAATTAGATTTAAAATAATCATCAACGACAATATGATTAGCTCTGAATAAAGTAGTTAATTAAATAACAGCACTAAAATTCCACTTCTGATTGCAATTGATAGAGAGCTGGCATGGTCATGATTCAGACAGTTAGAATTATTTAGGATTATATTAGAGGGAGATTGGAATTGTTTTTAATTTTATTTTGCTTTGGTTGGATAGTTGGTCAGTTGGTTGGTTGGTTTTTGCTTTGTTTTCCTGCAATACAGGACATCAAGCCCAAGGGCAAGGGATTGTTCCACCACTGAGCTAAAGCCCCAGAACTAAGTAGATTATAAGAAGTAAGTAACACAGAAAACATAGAAGTAGAATGGGTACAGAGAGGAATCTGAACAGTTAGTTGTAATAAAAGAAGAAGCCATTTGACAAATTAAAGTAGTCGCAATAGAAAGTGATGGCTCCCTTGTATATAAAAGAAAAGCTGCATTTGGGGCTTTGTGTTCAGAGTCCACTATTTCAGTGGAAGATGAGGGTAAAATCAGAATGAGATGGAGACTGTGGAGCAAATATACTTACTAGTAATAACAAGATCTCAGGTGACTCTCAAAGTAAATGGAGATATTTGACATCATCTAAGATGAGAGAGATTATGGAAGGAAAGGCTTTGAAAATGAGGCTTGGATTTCATTTGGGATTCAGTAGTATTAAGATATTTATTAGAAATATCAGTGATGATACAAATCTGAGTTTCAGAGAAAAATAATAAATTTGAGAGAAATCAGTACAAAAAAGATAGCAATTGAAACCATGAGACACAATAAACTCACCAAATACTAACTATAATGGGAGTTAATAGTATTATTTATTATCCACAAAGGATAGAATTTTAGAGTTACCATACAGTCAGAATGTCTAAGCTCAATTGTGGTTCCCTTCTTCGTCCCTGTAAAATGTTGGGTAGATTTTTTTGCCACTCTTTCATGATGTGACACATAGACAATATATATCTTACAGATGATTGTGATATTTGAATAAATTCAATTGTGTAAATAACTTAGTATGCACATAGTATAGAGTGAGCTCTTAAAAACACCAGAAAACATGAATTAGGTCACAATGTGGGATAATAGGAAAGGGCCCTTTGTTTTTCTAGGTAAGGTAGGATAGCCTCAAAATATGGGGAGATATTTGAGGTGAATCTTGGAGAATACTTAGGAGATAAATAAAGGAGATGAAAAACTATAACAGAAATGGACCAGAACTAGCTTTGGAATAGTATGAGGAAAGGCCAGAAGATTGCAGAGCAGGTTCATCTTGGTCTCAAATAGGCACATTCTGACCTCCCTTCAAGAAGGGAGATGTTAATGAGAAATAGCCGGCAAATACTTGTCCTCCAGGCAAATGGGTAGCTTTAGGAAGCATGGTGGCCTTAGAAAGATTAGTTTTAGGAAACTGGGAAGTTTATACTCACATCTCCTAATAATCCAGGCTATATGAGCTTTTCAGATTATAATATTGTTTGTGATTTTATTGTTTTAATAGCTACATATGTAAACATGCATAATCATGACATTCAAATATCCAGTTCCTATAGTATGAAAGAGGATTTAGTTACCAGAGAATAAAATTACAGCATTTTGGGGAGCAAAGGTCAGAATACTAAGATAATTTATTTTTAACATTCAAGATCATTAACATACAATCTTTTGTTGAGTATAGCACACCTGTATTGACACTTTCTGGAATTTAATGTATAAAAAAAACATTAGAAATTTTAATTGTGAAAATCTCCTGAGGCTGTTGATCAAGAAAGTATGTCTAATATACTCAGTTGTTTATAATTCTGCATGAGCCATATATAGAAGATGAAAGCAAATCTTCCATCGTATGAAAAAAGAAAGTTTGCCTTATAAAAGGTCACTAGAGATTACCAGAACTTCAACAGTGAAATGCTTAATAGGATTCTCAGTGGCTCTCTAGTTGACAGGAAAAGTGACACTTCCTTAAAGAGTGAGTTTTGAAATGTCAATAAGATACTTACATAATTAGCAAAGAAGTATTTTGTTGTAGAACAGGACTGCTTTAGTAATCAGCCTCATCTGGACTTAATGACAAGATAACTATGGTGATTTGGGGGTCCTTAAAGGTCCCTCTCTGCTTTAGACATCTCTCCTTTCTGGTGCTGAGGGTATTGTGGACACATGCAAGTGTCTGATAAGGTAAGGCCACAGAGAAACCTCTATGACCCTTTTGTTTCACAAATTGATGCTGTAGGTTAGTGAGGCTCTGAATGTACACAAATGAGTAGATCCTTGATAACATTGTCCACAGTAAGGAAATGGATTAAGGGAAAGATAGTTATACAGCAAAGTAAAACTTGGTAGTACACTTTAATGAGGCACCAGACAGAGTGGTCCTGAGCAGATGGAGCTGTGTGAAATTTGTCTCTGCAGAAAGATCATGTCCCTGTTTCACAGGGATAAATGGCCCAACACCAGACAACCAATCATCTCTGGGCATTTTACCTGATCTTATCTTGAACTACTTTTCCATCCATAAAATGGAAACAATGAAAAAAGAAAACTTAGCTCAAGAAACCCCATTTTGCATTCTAGTAGTTATTTTATAAAAAAGGTAAAATAAAGTTTAGTTTTGCATTTCTGGGGGGTGGGGGCTGCCCAGCTCTGGGAAAAGAATGGGTTCCTGGCAGGGGGCCTGCCCAGATCTGGCAGAAGAATAGTCATGCCTGACCAGTGCTAGGGGGAAAGAAATGTCCTAAAAGAATAGACCTAGCAGAGGGCCTCTCCAGTTCTGTGAGAATAGTTTCCTACTTCTCCAGTTCTGGGAGATTAACCAAAACATCTGCCCAGTTCTGGGAAAAACCAGCCACACCACGTAGGGTCCATGTGGGGTTCATCTAGGTGGCGTCCAAACATACTCTGAGGCAGAAAGACCCTATGCACAAGCCAATCGGTATCACATCAGTACCCTGTCCCCAAGCTTCCAACTTTGTTGTAACTTTTGCCTATAAAAGATCCCTTGTAACCAAGGGCAGCAGCTACTCCTTGCTCTATTATCACAGAAGCTTGAAGTATGCTCCCTGCCTGGCTTGTATTGCTTGCTGTTGCATTTGGAACATCCCTGTCTCTAGTGGTCTCTCTGGGGGCTGAGCTCTGGACATAACAAACAACAAAATCTCCCAAACTTTGTACAGGGAACATTGTGAGGACGTATGTAAATGTAACCTCCTGCACTTAGGAATTTTCTCAGGAAGCACGCTTTGTGAATTCAAAGAATGGCTAATGGTTTCTGCCCATTACGTTACAGCTATGGAAAAGATTGAAATCATTGCTGTTAATCTTTATCTTGTGAGAAGCTGGAAGCTCTGCTGCTTTCTGTGGGTTAAAAGTGCCTTGGGGCAATGAGATAACAGCTTTTATTTAATTGCTTGTGTTCTGGGAATTTAAGAATATTTAAATGTATGTTGACTAATCAAATAAATACAGATTGTTTTAGAATCTTAAATACACTGTGTACACATCCAATATTATTTTTAACTACTGTTAATTATTTACCCTCCCTTTGGAATAATTGTTTTGAGCATACAAAGAAAAACCAAACAAACAAAAAACTTTTGAACACCATACATTGAATTAAAATACATTGAACTACATATCTTTTTTAGAAATTTTAAACTCAATGTAAGTTTTAATTTATTGTAAATGGATGTTTTTTAAAACATTCATTTCAGTAGCTATAATATATTGGGATTTATTTCTTGTTGCATTTTAATTCATATTTTTTTAAAAAATATGTTTTAGGTCTTGTTTTTAAGTACATTTCACTCACTGGAAAATTTGGCTAACAGACAGTCTGAGGTCACAGACAAGAACTGGCTAAGTTATAGCTGTCATCTCCTCCTTCACCATCCCAAGATAACTCTGCTTTTCTCAGCTCATTTAACCCCCCAACCATCGAAAACCCCATGGCATGCCTGGAAGTTGGCTGTAGAGTAAGCTTTTAGCCACCTCAGAAGCTACTTGACTCTAATAGGTGTTGAAAGTCGTTCTGAGTCCTTGGAAACATTACCTTGAGTGTGTTCTGAAAGTGTGCTCACAAACAATCCTGAGATTGGCTGCCCTCCTTGCCGATTATCTCTGCTCCTAAGCGGGCCACCATCATTTCCCTGCAGAATCCTAGAAAAATCTCCCGGAGGCCTAAAAGCTAAGTAATAAAAAAAAAAAAAAAAAAAAAAAAAAAAGGTTGGCAGTCCAGCAAGGTGAATTTCCCAAGGTCATGTGACAGGAGAACATTGTGTTGGATGCTCTCCATACTGCAGCAGGACAAGCCTCTGGGAGCCAAGAAGTTTCTGATCCAGAGCTGCAGTCCTGTGACAGTCACCCGCCGTGCTTAGATGAGTTTGTCCGTGGGGCAGTGCCCAAAGGTTCAGACTTTTCTAGTCTTGCTGACCTCTTGAAGAAACAAAGTGTAAACAGATTGGAAAATTTCAAAGTCACTGCTAATTCAAAAGGGCAGTGGATTTCTTGCAGTAATTTCCACACCTCCTGTTTTGTTTTGCAAGGCCAGGGATTGAACCCAATGCCTTGAACATGCTAAGGAAGCACTCAGCCCAAACTCCTCCCAGTGAGTACTCTCTTCTGTTAAAGTTGATGGATCAAGGTCAAGTACCAGATGAGGGATGAGTTAACTCGAAGTCTAGTTTGATAGAGCACTCTGCACATGATAAGGCAAATGTGATGCTCTGGAATCCCACAGAGACATAAAAACCACAATCTTTCATATCCTTCCATTGTAACTTTCTCCCTGGTAAGCAGGAAACAGATTATTTTTAAATAATAAAGTCTTCTGCTTTTTAAAGACCATCCTTGTGGTTAGTTGCTGCTAATAGGAAAGACATTTAGATTTTTTAACTTAAAAGTTTTTCTGTACCAAAACCCAGCCTTTCCCCCCCCCCCAGGAAAAAATAAAACAAGCAAAAAGTGGCTAGTGAAAACTAATGCCTCTAATCTTAACATATTTTCCAAATTTCCCATCCTTCTACACCTCGTCCAACACTGGCTAGCCAGATAAAGGTCTACAGCAGTCAGAAGGCCAAAGCATAATATTGCTAGGAGAGATAATCAACAAAGCCCCAAGCCACACATCTCCCAAATGATTGTGCCACTTGGTCACTTGATATATAATATTCATGGGAGGGATAATATATATATATATAAATATATATAGGAGTTGTCACAATTATAAAACAGTATGACAGGCAATATGCTTATATGGAGTGGTTCTTAAAAACCTATTGATTAAAAGACAACATGGATGGGAGATTTCAAAATTAAAATGCCCACAATCTTGAAATAGTTTAACATGTTTAATGTCATTGTTTTGGGCAGTAAGAAAGCTAAATTGCACTGTGCAAAGATTCTTTTAGAAATGAGAATTTTCATTTCTTTCATGGTTTTTAATATGACACAGCTCTATTTCCAAATTAGCTATTTTTTCTTATGTATAACTTTGTGCACAAGAGGAACTTTTCTGGAGTTTTGAAGTTATTAAACCAGTGTGGCTCTTTCCTCCCATGTTCTGGACCTGAGATGCTGACCATTGTAGCTGGAATGGGGAAGGTGGAGCCATGCCAGGACTAAAGAGGCATAATGGACAGGACACTTTGTAAATGTAAGGAAAAATAAAGGAAGTTCAGATCTGCTTTTGTGTCTTGATCCTTCATGTTCACTTGACTCTGCTCATTTCAAGGAAGAAAGAAGAAAATTTAAACAAGACGGTTCACCAGTCCAGTCTTAGAAGAGATATACGGCAGGGCTAGGGATGGTGATAATTGCCCTGTGGTAACTTGTTAGGGTACAAAGGACAAGTATGGATACAATGTGTCTGTGAAGTATCTTAGAATCCTCCTTCTTCTATAGGTTAGAATACACCAGTGTTTTCTATGTGGTCTTACAGCCTAACAGGAATTTGATGTCACAGACAGTTGTGGGTATACATGGTCCTATGTAAGTAATGATTCCTGCACTAGCTAGGAACCAGATGCAATTGTCAACTGGATCTTTCTGCTGTGAAGGCAAAAAGTAAAATCACCCTAATTACTGTACACTTGCTAACTACATCATCTGCACTAGATACCAAGAGCAAGCAAAGGACCCTAAAAAACAAAAAGATGCTGGGAAACTACAAGGGTTGTATATATGCTTCTGCATTATCCCTGTATTTTTCCATATATTTCACTGGTTTCACCATCAAGTTAAAGTAATCATTGGTTGTCAAAAGTCATGGGCATTATATTAGCCCTTTGGAAAGCCTCCAAAATTCTGGAAAACCCAGGGCCCACAAGCTGACATTTGTTCCAATACCAATGACTTTGAGATTTTCTTTTTTTAGACTTTTTTTTTGTTTATTTAATTATTTGCCTTGGTGTTTGCCTGGAACTGGAAGTACAGACAGTTGTGAGCTGCCATGTGGGTGCTGAGAATCGAACCCCAGTCCTCTGGAAGAGCAGACGGTGCTCTTAACCACTGAGCCATCTCTCCAGCCCCGACTTTGAGATTTTCTTATGCTTTGATGGAAAAAGAAAATGAGTCCATAGATATATAGCTGTGGGTTAAGTGTGCTACTTATGTCTACCTTTTTTGATGGGCAGGTATTTTAGAAAAAAATGTTGTTGTTTTTTTTTTTTTGTCTTTCTTTTCTTTTCTCCACAAATGTGGGTTCATTTAGAATTGGTTTACTAGCCCGAAGTATTATTTTTGCATATTAAATGACATAATTGGGAAATGTAATGAAGTGTTAAAACCGCAGGAGGACCAAAGGTTATACATGTCAAAGCATTCACATTTGTTGTCTGCACATATGTGGATATGTGTTGTCATGCATCATCTGTCATAGCCTGACAAGTGAAGGTTCAAGGATTTGCAATGGCAAAGTGCCCAGTGGATTTAAGGTTTGCTGCACATTTTGCTTTTGTGGAAACAGCAAATTGATATTCTCCCCAAGCCTTGATGTTGGTAGAATATGGAGGTCACAGAATAAGACTCTGAAGACAGAAGAGAAGGCAACCAATCCTCAGTGTTCTTGATGGAAAATAATAAAATGTGGAAAATACGTCTTTTTAGGTAAAAAGGAAAAATTCTCAAAGCTCCAGCCACCTAGAAAGTGGTGCACATACTGCATCTCTGGCCTGCCTTTGACACCTCCTGGAGCAGTATCACTCATGTTTTTTCTTTTTAAAATTCCCTTCCATGTCCTGTGCTGCTTCCTCTCATCAACCTGCAGTTGATAACTGGCTGTCAGTCATTCAGATTTGCCAGTGGAGAGAGCCCAGAAAAATTCCCACATTCTTTAGAGAAACATCTTTAACATTATTGCCACTTGGGAGAAAATGTTTAGATTCATGTAACTATCAGCTGAAAGCACAATTTTTGCATCACATCAGAAATACATGTTTTTGGACAGAGACTGTTAAAAGCTATTATATAAAAAAATAAGAAATAAGAAACAGAGTGAAACCTCAGGAGAATTTTTTTCTCTGAAGCTCAGTTCTATTTCATTCAATAATGTCTTCTACTAGGGAACTAGTGAGATGTTGATATAACCTATTTTCCATCAAACTTGGAGACTATATTAATGTTGATTATTGTTGGATTTTTATAACTCTAAACAAAGGTCATGTCCCTTCACAGATCAATTTTTCAATGAACATATGTTTTATTTGAATTGATCCCCTGTAGATATTCTTCATCCCCATTTCAAGAAAATTTCATGAAGTAGAAAGAAAATATTAATTACCTCATTTGTACCACAACAAATTCTTCCATAATATTCATAAAACTATTGGGTACCATTAAGCAACCAGCCTTATCAGTCATGTCCTCTGTTTGGAGTTTAATGGCATGGCCCCAGGAATCTCACACAATTTTCCAGAATTGTGGCTGCAAAAACTCCAAGGGATAATCAAATGTAGCTGCCAGGTATATACTAATTCTCATCTACTTTTTAATAGAGTGAAACTCACAGTTCAAAATGGTATAGCAGCAGGGGGGTTTACTAATTACAGCCAGGCAATGAGCTGCAGCTCATTGAGTTAGCTGGGGAATATCCAGACCACATTGCAAGTTTCAGGGTTCTTCTAGACATTTCTATGCATCTCCAATGTGGATAGATTAGAAACAGCCCCCTGTTCCAGTAGTCGCATAGCAGAAACCAATCATCCTTTTCCTCTTTTGAAACACATATTATTTTTTAACATGGACCAAAACTTAACTAGCCACAAACCTCGATGCTTCAGAGCTGTTTGGAAATGCTTATTAAACTACAGTCTTTATATGAAGAAAGATTTGACTTGA
The DNA here is from genome assembly GCA_004025045.1 of Sigmodon hispidus. Classification (NCBI taxonomy): domain Eukaryota; kingdom Metazoa; phylum Chordata; class Mammalia; order Rodentia; family Cricetidae; genus Sigmodon; species Sigmodon hispidus. The sequence goes on from PVIH01007872.1 coordinate 53,146, forward strand.
ACAGTGTTACAACAAATGCTTCTGTTGCATCACTTTGAACCTGAGTGTTTCTGTTCAACACTAGAAACTATAATTTTATAAAAAGCAATCAAGAGTTTTTAAGTGATTTTGGAGCAATTTTTTAAATTCCAGAAACTCTGGATTTTTTTTTCTTTTCTTTCTCATTCAGTTTTCTCTTTGACACTCAGGCAGTGTGCTTATGCTCAGCACAGTCTCACCAACACCACCATTTTGGCATCTTAGATGCTATTTTCAATTTTCTTCACTTTTAACTTGGTGGAAATGGATATGAAAATTCTAGTGTTGATTAATAAGCTGAAAATACTGAGGCTAATCATTCCCTAGCTATGTAGTCTGATAATTTATTTCTGATGAGATTACAGATTAAGCACTATGTATTTGAAAATTTCGTTCATAAAAGACATAAAACACAGGAAATGAAACCTATAGACATTTCAAAATTATTATCCTTCCTTCTATCCATTGTAACAGAGCACTGCTATGCATTAGATACAAAGGGAAACCCAGAAGTTTGTGAAGCCTTCCTCATTTAGCCACCATTAGCAGAATAAAGAGATTTGGAAACAAAGTCATCCTGGTTTAAATCCCAGGTATCATACTATGCAGCTGGACATGAAGATTTATTTGCCATCTCTAATAGTTATGGTTTATCAATAAAATAGGAAGAGTAATAGAACCTATCTACCAAAAATTGTGATTAAGACAAAATAATAATATGCACAAAATACACGGTCAGAATCTTGCAATTAACAAGTGACCACTAAATACTAATTTTATTAGTATTAACAGAATTCTTTTCCATCTAAAAGTGAGAAGTCTACAGTGTCATTAACATTCACTCATCAGGAAATGTAATGGAGAAGCTCCCTTGGCAATACATCTGCTGATATCAAGATAGGTACAAAAGTATAATTATCCTCAGATATTAACCTCAAGTAATTTACTGTCAGAAATATTTGACATGAACTTGAGCCATTGAAATGCAAAGTAAACAATGATAAATGGTATGAGCAAGCAAACATTTTAGCAAAGTGGAGTTACTGGGTTCTGTCAGGAGCTTCACCTGGCAGCTTCTTGGAAATGCAGTTTCAGGATATATTCTAATCCTGGGATCATAAACTCTGAGCACAGTAATGACTCCTGAAACAGGACCTCTGGGTGATTCCGATGTGTGGTAAAGATGAGAAACTACCCTGTAAGGAAAACACTTAAGGAGATAATGAAAGATGAAAGATGTGAAGAATGTGGCATTGGACCCAAGACTAGATATGATGGGCATGTGAAGTTGTATGGGAGTGAGCAAGGTGTAAACAAGTTATATTGGGAATATCATGTTGTTTAGCTTAAAGGCTGACCATATGCATGGAAGGAATAGAAAAGTTATGATAGGTATATTGAGGTTCTGATGATTAAATTAAAAATATAATATGTATGCTACAATGTACAGTAGTATACAATGTACATTACAAGAATATGCATAAAAAGCTTAAATACTCTCTAAAACACTTTGCAGCACCTAAGGATTTTAATTCAAGTATATCTCTGACAATGTTTTTAGAATTTCTGAAGTCTCATGTATAAATTGTTTAAAAGAATGGATGTTCCATACTAATATTATTGTAAATTATTTTGAGTGAAGCAAATGCTACATCTTTCATTTCTTTATATCTGTAAGTTATACTAACATTCTTATAAATGATAAATTTACATTCTTGGCAAATTTTTTGAACTTGGCCAAAGTTCACAACTAGTATATATAGGATGTACACTGAAGTCTGACTGGAAAGCCATAGTCATAGCTACCATGTTATACATTATACATTAACTATACTCATTAATAGCTGGAAATTCAATTTAATCCTTTAAGGTTAATAATAATAGGCTTGTCTGAGGACTGGAAGTTTTAACAGGAGTATATGGTGACCAAAGTCCAGAAGGAGAACCAGAAAAAAAAAATGGGAAAAGGGTCAAGAGCACGAAGATCTGAATTTCATTTTCAATCAGTCCTTTACTCTGTGATTATGTGCAAGGTCATCAAGACCTGGCTGAGCTTTTTATTTGTGAAAAGGTTGTTACAATAAATTTTTTTCTGTACAACTCATAATGCACCCTGTGACAGATAACAGCAAGAATACAATACCTGAAAATGGGAAGAGGTAAAGAGGTTGTAAATTTTGCTCACAGCTATCTGTGAAACTTTGTGACAAGATTTTCTAGAGAAACACAAGTTCTGATCTTCTATGCTTTGGGATACATTTATCTAAATAATGTCAAACAACTGACATGGGAGCAATGAGTCATGATGAGAAGAGACTAAAATCGTGAAATGTTAGCCTACCCTCTGCTATTGCTGGACCTACATGATACATAGCTATAGTGCAGTGGAGCACCTGAGCTGAAGCTACTGTTACAGGCTTGTGCTTTGTCCTAGGAACATAAGAAGTGGGAGAGATCTGGACTAATCCCACAACCAAATGATTCCATTGTTAAGATGTACTGGTGCATTTTAATATTGGTTTAAATCATTTTAAATTTCAAATAAAAACCAACTGTTTTGCAAGGTACTTCATATTTATATAATATGTTAATATACTAGGTATATTAATGTGATGAGTCAAATAAATACTAATTTCCTGAAGTTTCTTTAAATTCTAGATCTACTCAAATTGAATCAGTTTGGCTAGAGAGGCTGCCAAGTTTCTTGTCCAGAGGTTTCCATTGGTGGCTGGCAGCCTGGTCTATATCATTTTTATTATTGGCATCATCACTGTCCTCTTCATGTGAACTATCAACAAACATAAACCCCTGTTTTTATATTTTCCCTGTCAGAGCTTGACAGGGCTGTGTGACAACATTTACATTTCTCATCCTTCTGTTTTTGAAATACAGTCATTTTTAAGTTTCATCTTTTTAAAAAGATTATCCACTAGAGCCCAAATATCTTTGTGGAAGGGTAACATTACTTTTCTTTTGTCCTGTTTAGATTTTAGTGGTAAGGTAAGTCACTGAGGAAAAAAAAAAGGATACTAATAGATTTGCTGTGATGTCAGTAAGGTCAGACATGCAGCAGCTGGCTCACCATCACCCAATGGCCAGTGGCAAAGGCAAAGACTCTTTCCTGTCCCTCGCCACTGTAACCTTAGAAAGTTCTTTGTCTGTCCTCAGCCTCAGTTTCCTCTTGTGCAAAGTGGAGACAGATGACAACATTGTTGTGAAGTATGGGGGAATGAATGTTCAGTCCTCGGTAGTTCTGAACCACAGAGTCACAAAACTTTAAAATCATGAATAAAAGTTATTTTTTTCTTTTTACTTTTATGTCTCCTTTCCATGTCACCAATAAAGTGTTCTGCATAATAAATATAGACAGGGAGACATTTTAAGATAAATTATGCCGGACTCTTTCTGTCTGGCAGATAGGGCAGAGGGAGATCCGGGCCTCTCCCTGGAGTTGGAGCAAGATGATGAGTATCGATGACCCAGCACCCCCTAGCCACTTGGGGAAATCACACGCTGAGTCGGGAGCCTTGTCCAAGCAAGAACTCACTTTATTGCATCAGTCTGGGGTTTATATAGGGCTGTGAGAGGGGAGTGGGAATCTTGGGATGGGTAGGTGGGGTGGGCCAAAAGGGTCAATAGCATGTTAGCAGAGACTAGGCAAAGGCTGTCTTAGATTAGGCTATGCTGAGTCACTCACACCTGGAGTTTATGGCCAGAGAGAGGTTGCCAAACTCTAGGAAGGCTTAGAAATTTACACTGGGCCTCAACCGTGCAGCCTCAGAAGGGCCCAACAAAATTAGGCCCTTACAAACTCACAATATAGAGCTGCCATGGCAAGGAAGAGATAATAGGTCCTTCACTGCTAATGTTGTACTTTGCCCTCAATTTCAGTCACTAGTGTCACGCAAAAGACAGAGAAGGAGTGGAGCTGGTTATCAGCAAAGGTGCTGACTCTTTTCATGAAGTTCATGATTTTACCAAGTGATGGTGAAGCATTAACTGTCTATTCTGCCTCATCAACTGCTAACCTTCATTATTCAGAGATCCACTTAAATTTGCTACTCATGAGATAAATGTATACATAACTGTAAAACAAACTTCCAGGATTTTTTATTTTTATAGAATAAAGTAATTTTTTATCCATGTATCCTCTTGTTCCAACTCCCTTCTCCCTCCTGACCCCTCCTGGCCAGTCTTCAGCCCCCTTCTCCCTACCCCCAAATCCCCTTCCAAGAAAAACCAAGAGGTCCCAAGATGGATTAGCTCAGCATCCACACCAGTCAAATCCAATTTCCTCATACTAATATCAAGACTGGGTTAGGTGTTCCTCTGGAAAGAATGAGCTTCAAGGTGCCAGTCCATGCAGAGAAGCACAGTCTGAACCTTCCCCTTGAGACTCTACATTTTACCCATGTCAGTGGACAGTTGCCTATAATTGCAGAGCCTAGTTTCTTTTTCTTTCTTTCTTTCTTTTTTTTTTTTTTGATGGTTCCCAGGTGGCTGTTCTTGACTCAGTGGCTCCCCAGAGCTCTAGCCAGACATGACTGTATTTTTCTCATAGTCCCTATCCTCTTGCTCATATAGAGTCTCATCCCTGCTATCAGCTAGATCAGGGACTCAGCCAAGTGCTCAGCCATGTATCCCTGCCTCTACTTCTATTCATTGTTGGATGTAAGTTCTGTGATGGCACTTAGGGTGGTTATTCATTTGATTATGGGGAAGTTCTGTCTAGGCAACACCTTCACCATTGGTTGGAGACCTAGGCAGGAATATCTTGTGAGTTCTTGGAGGTTTTCCTAGCACCCGGTCTTTTTCCAACCCCATATTTGCTTCCTCTATTAAGATCTCATCTCTTTTTTCTCTCTCTCTCGTTTCTCTCACTTAATCATATCCTTCTGTCGTGATTTGTTCCTACCTCTTCTTGGTTATGACCTCATATGCTCTCAATTAGCTAAGGAGATCTCTATTTTCTCTTCCTAGGGGACTGCCTGGATGTCTCTCAAGTTCCTTCAGATTACAAGCTGTTCAGTGGTTGTGGTTTGCAACTAGGGTGTTCTTTACTTTTTGTTTGAAGTCCTCCAAAGAGTGGGTACATCCCCTGCTTATCTTTCTGGGTTTGTGATACCTTATTCAGGAAGATATTCTCCAAATCCATCCATTTACCTGTGAATTTTAGGATATTATATTTTCTTATTGCTGAGTAGTACTACATTGTGTAGATGTACCAGTTTGTTAATCCATTCTTTGTCGAGGGGCATCTAGGTTGTTTCCAGATTCCTGCTTTTATGAATAATGCTGCTATGAACATAGCTGAGCTAATGCTTTTGGGGTGCAAATGTGCACCTTTAGGGTATATGCCCAATAGTGATATTGCTGGATCCTTGAGGGGATTGATTTCTGGTTTTCTAAGAAACAACCATACTGCATTCCAGAGTAGCTGAACAAGTTTACATTCCTACCAACAATGAAGGAGTGTTCCCCTTGCTCCACATCCTCTCCAGTGTAAGATGTCATCTGTTATTAATCTAGCCATTTTGACAGGTGTAAGGTGATATCTCAAAGTTGTTTTGCTTTGCATTTCTCTGACAACTAAAGGTGTTGAGCAATTTTTCAAATGCCTTTGAGCCATTTGTAATTCTTCTACTGAGAATTTACTTTTTAGTTCTGAATCCCATTTTTAATTGGATTATTTAGGGTTTGGGGCTCTAGTTTCTTGAGTTCTCTATATATTTTAGAGATGAATCTTCTGCCACTTGTACAGTTGGTGAAAATCTTTTCTGATTCTGTAGGCTGTTGTTTTGTCTTATTGACTGTGGTCTTGATCTTATGAAGCTTCTCAGTTTCAGGGGGTCCCACTTATTGATTATTGTTCTTAGTGTCTATGCTACTGGTGTTATATTTAGGAAGTAGACACCTGTGCCAATATGTTGGAGGGTATTTCCCACTTTCTTTTCTATCAAGTTCAGTGTGGCTGGGTTTATGTTGAGGTCTTTGATCCACTTGGATTTGAGTTTTGTGCAGGGTGACAGGCTTGTGTCTATTTGAATTTTTTTACACACTACCATCCAGCTATGCCAACACCATTTGTTAAATATACTATCTTTCTTCCATTGAATATTTTGGGCCTTTTTGTCAAAGATCAGGTTTTCATAGGTTTTTGGGTTAATGTCTGCATCCTCAATTCTATTCCATTGATCCACAAGTCTATTTTTATGCCAGTACCAGGCTGTTTTTATTACTGTAGCTCTATAGTGTAACTTGAAGTTGGGAATGGTGATGCCTCTGGAGGTTCTTTGTTGAGCAAAATTATTTTGGCAATCCTGGCTTTCCTGTTACTCCAAATGAAATTGAGTATTGTTTTTTCAAGGTTTTTCAAGTAAAAAACTGTGCTGGTATTTTGATGGGAATTGCATTGAATCTGTAGATTGCTTTTGGTAGAATTGCCATTTTTACTATGTTGATCCTACCTATTCAGCAGCACAGGAGATCTTTTGATTTTCTAATGTCCTTTTCAATTTCTTTCTTTGGTGATATAAATTTTTTTGTCAAATAGATCTGCTACTTCTTTGGTTAGAATTATGCTTGGGAATTTAATGCTATTTGCAGCTATTATAAAGAGTGATGTTTCCCTTATTTCTTTTTCAGCCCTTTTATCCATAGTGTATAGGAAGGCTACTTAATATTTTTTTAGTTAATCTTGTATCCTGCTATATTGTTTAAGGTGTTTATCAGCTGTAAGAATTCCCTGGTAGAATTTCTGGGTCACTTATGTATGAAATAATATCATCTGCAACTAAGAATAGTTGCACTTCTTTTCCAGTTTGCATCCCCTTAATCTCCTTTTGTTCTCTTATTGCTTTAGCTTAAACTTTGATATTTATATTGAATAGATAAAGGTAGAGGGGACAGCCTTGCCTAGTTCCAGGATATTTTTTAATGTGACAATAAACTCTTACACTCTCATGAAATATACAGGCAACTCTCATTTGTCCCATGACATTACAACCACTTAAGGCAATCATATTTTAATATCAGCTATTCTAATTGCTGTATTATAATTTCCCACAGTCAACCTGTATTTTCTCATGAACAATGATATTAAACAATTTTTAGTGTTTGTTTATCTTTATGACATCTGCATACTTTTTAGTGAAAAATTTGTTTAAATCTTTTGTTTATTTTCTTAAACATTATTTTGTTAATTTTTCAATGATTGAGCAGTAGCAATACTTTATATATTCAATCTGTTCTTCATTTGCTGGCCATTTAACAAATATGTTTATTCTGTTGATAGCTTGCTTTTATAATTTAAAAAATTCATTTAAAAAATAAAAGACATTTTTATGTGGTTTCCAGCTAGTAATTTTGTTTCTTTTCTATTTCAAGTTTTTGTACCTTAGCTAATAAATTGTGATAGCTTAAAAGATTAAGAGTTTGCAAGTAGTACCTGCCCCACTATATCCCTGAAGAACTAAGAGCCACTTATTTTTTATGCATTTTGCTATTGTACTATGTTTTTCCCTAAGTAAAAAGAAATCTGTTATGAAATATCTACAAACAGCTCTAAACACAACTACATTAAGATGAACAGCAGGTGAGATCTGAGCCATGAGGGCATATCTCAGGACCCTACAAGTCATTTATTCAAACACTGGAGTGTCAGAAAATGTTCATCCCTTCATGCAATATGAACGTTCTCCTTTTTGGTATTATCTGTTCAGATGATATAAGATGTTTGGCAGTGCTTCCTAAAGAGAAACTTCCTTGCTTTTCACCAGTATGATCACATCTGCAGAGTTTTTATGTCTGATTTGAAGAGGGCTCCTGAGTAGTAGGCTGTGATACATACTGTTTCAATGAGATAGATTACAAATGAAGCCAAACAGGATGCACAGCCAGATGGATGGCATCTGGCCAAACTTAAAGGGAGACTGAATACCCTCCCTGTGGTATCAGTTGATGTATATTTCTTTTCCCTTTGGTGGTATAAGGGGCACACACATCTTGAAAAACGTAGCCTTCTTTCTGTAATGGGCATGACCCAGAAATATCTTCCAAATTTATCCCTTTAAAGAACTGAGTGTGGCTGATTTTTTTAAATGATAAAGTTATATAAGCACACTATAAACTTTATGTAGTGGGGAAGGATAGCATCATTGAGCATTGAACAAGAAACTTCTAGAGTCAGGTAGCCTAAGCTCTATCTAGTCTTCCTCTCCCATCTATTTGACCTGACTTTACCTTTATTCTCTTGAACTGTGAGTGAGAAAGAAGGCGACTCTATGAAAGCTAAATGATACACTGTCCTTACACCACCATGTTCAGAAGACAAATGCCCAGTAGATCCTAGCACTACCTTTCATTTCCAAAAGGCTGATTCCAATGCTTATCATTTTATATAAACAATTTCAGGTAGTCATATCACACTCTTTTCCTAGCATATTTCAGGGACTCAAGCTGCTTTGCCCATGTCAGTGATTAGGTCTGCTCTGGCAGATCATTCCTCACATAACCTCTGATGTCTAATCTTTAACTCAGCATCACTTCTACCAAGACAGTGCTGCTCCCCACTATCGTACTATTTCCTCTAGGCCACTGATCTCAAATGATCTTTAACCTGACCCAAAAGTCATCAGAGAGGCTTTACCCAGCAGCTTTTGGAAACAGAGGCAGAGACCCACAGCCACACATTAGACCATGATCAGGGAATCCTGCTGAAGAGAAGAAAGAAGGATTGTAGAATCCAGATGGGTCAATGACATCACAAAGAAAACCCACAGAATCAACTAGCCTAGGCTCATAGGAACTCACAGATACTGAACCAACAACCAGGGAGCCTGCGTAGAACTGAACTAACCCTCTGAATATATGTTACTGTAGTGGGACTTCTAACAGTGAAAGCAGGGGCTGTCTCTGACTCTGCTTCTGACTTTTGAGACCCTATTTCTCATACTGGGTTGCCTTGCCTAAACTTAATACATGGGGGATGCTTAGTCTTAGTGCAACTTGATATGCCATGTTTTATTGATATCCATGGGAAGCCTGCCCTTTCTGATCAGAAATGGAGTGAGTGGATGGGGAGTGCAGAGAGGCAGTGGGGGAGAAAAGTGAGATGAGAGGAAAGATGGGAAACTGTAGTAGGGATGTAAAATAAACAAATGCAAAATAATAATAATAATAATAAGCAGCATTTAATTTTTTCTCTTACTGAAAGATTTATTTAGTATAGAAAATGTGACTTCTTTATTCATAATAATAAAAAAAGAAAAAAAGAGAAAGATTTATTTATTTATTTATTTATTTATTTAGCGCTCTTCAAAATGACCAGGGCCATGTGGTTCACAGTTTCTGAGCTCTTTGCCAATAAATTTTGATAATTCTAGGAGTTGTGCATGTGACATCATCTACAATCATAATGATTTTGTCTTTAGTTTGCTCTTAAATTTGGTACCTTGCATGCCTTCACCTATCCTCATCCCTAAATTTCCCACTGCTTGGGCTTCCTTATCAAATTGTCTTCTTACAGAGTTGGGCACTAGGATGCTCAAGTCAGACAGGTGTAAGATGATCAGAAATGATAATGTGTTCCTTCTAGGTTTTTTTTTTTTTTTGCATCATCTTTGAGAGAAGCTGAGTCTCTGTAGTGGTTCCAACTTCTGATGCTCATTCTTCCTGTGTAAGGCCCAGCTCTTCTGGGCTGCTCCATGGTGATTCTGGCTTTAGCCAGCTGGCCCCAGCTCTATAGTTTAGGTAAATCTATTTTCTCCTTTGGCCAGCCTGTACAGAAAAAGCAGCAGAGCCTTTTTTGCATCTGGTAACATCTAGGTCACTTCACTTGGCTCTGCTTCACAGCTATTCTAACACCTTTGTAATTAACTGATGTATCATTGCTTTCCTTTGGACCCTAACCCACCATGACTAATACCAGTGCTGAAAGCTGTTGGAGGACCAAACTGTTTCTGGAAAAAATTCTGCTCTATTTCTGTAGACTCGAAATGGAAGAAGCTTTAGATCTTCTCATGTTCAAGAAGAATATTAAAAGTTAGCATTCAAGGAATTGCCTGTTTGCCAGGTCAACCCGTGTTTCTAGGATATGTAGACTTCCTTGTGTAAGTAGAACCCAGGTCAGACATAGAAAGACAGACTGCCAGTTGATTTGAGCAGTGACAATAGGACACTTATTGTATCACACAATTCTAAAGCACAGTAGTTGAGGAACTATTCTCACAATAAAACCTCAAAACTGTTTCCCAGAAGCAGATCCCCAGGGTTGCTTCTGAAAAAAAAAAACAAAACAAAGCAAACAAACAAAAACTATGGTATCTCTAGACAGCCTAAATTTTAAAATAAAATATGTTACAGTTAAAAAAAAAAACCAAAATGTATTTTTATATGCACCAATTTTCCACCTTTCATTGGTTCTAAAACATTAACTGACAATTTAGAGGAACCTTAATTGGCTTCTCTGCTGTTTGATCCTGGTTAAAACACCACTTCTAAGGTAAAATGTTCCAAATGCTATTTGGATAGACACTCTTGTCTGTGATCAGATTCTAGGCTTAATGAGAGATGCATCTATTTTCTAATTTAATACAGAATGTCATTCTTATACTTGTTTTGCTGCTGAAACTTATTTTGAAAATATTCACTTTAAAAGAAACAAAAAGCAAAACATGTTGGTTTCTGACCTTCACAGTAATAAGACCTGTCTCTTTGGTCTCTTGTTTTATTATAAGGTGACACATTTGGCTTTTTCTTTTTGAAGGTCATAAAATGAATCATTGTGTAGCCTCTGCTCTCAATGGCAAAGGTAAAGGTTGCTTTAATTCAGTAGGAAAAAAATGGAGTTTTTCAACATGGCAGTGTTTCTAATGTTTATTTAGTCATAAAAGTTAAGTCAGAAATTATGTGTCCACAATGAGTTCCAGGCCAGTCAAGGCTACATAGTGAGATGTGTTGAAAAAAAAAAAGAAAAAGAAAAAAATTGCATAGTCATAAGAAAACCTTTTTATATATCTTAAGATATTCATCTACCTAACTTTCACCTAGAAATTAAGCCTTTTGTATGGAATTATTATATTTCTTTAGGAAATAGTGACCAGTCAAATCAATCATGCAATAGTTCTAAGACTCTCAAGTGTTTATGTAGATACAAGGTAAGCAAAAATGGCAGAATCAAGAGATTCTAAAAAATAAAAATGGGGGCAGGAAGAAAAAAAGAGAATGGTCTCTGACTGAAAATAAGGAAAAACTAAAATGAGTAGGGAGACTAAACATCCTGCTCCATATTGCACTGAACATATTAATGCCCATGTGCTCTTCTTACAGTCATGTATAGCAAACTAAAAGAAGCAAACTGAAAAAAGGCTCAACAAATGCAGAGAATTGGAAAATTGATGGAAAATTAAATAAATAAAAATGAAGACATGTGGTCTGACCATTTTAAATTGTAATTTGCTAGTTATTTTGGTAATAAGACCATGTGATAAGAAGATATTTTCAGCTTCCATAGATCCTGAGTAGCAGAGCAAATAGTGGGTCATGGGTGCTATTTTATATGTGTGTGTGTGTGTGTGTGTGTGTGTGTGTGTGTGTGTGTGTATGTGTGTGTGTATGTGTGTCACTCTCAAGATATGGTAGTGTTTATGCGTAATGATATATTTGGGGGATGAAGGAAAAGGCCAATGGTTTAAAGCACATGCTGCACAATCAAGAGGACCAAAGTTGAGATCTCAGTACTCACATAAAAGCTAGGCCCTCAGTGTACACCTATTAACTCCAGGATCTCTAGGGATTGCAGCTTCATGCCCACCTTAGATTTAAGCCTCAGAATCTGGGAGAGACTCTGCCTCAAAAGAATAAGTGGAAAGTGATAGATAAGGACATCTGACAGCCACATACATACATGTGCACACACACACACACATACACACACTCACCTACAAAAATAAATAAATACTTAAATCTTTTAAAAATGTAAGTAATAACTGGGGAGTGTAACTCAGTTAGTAGAATGCTTGTTTAGTTGGCACAAATCCCAGTAACTGATTATCAGGACCTCATAGATAAATAAAAGAGAAATACCTGAAATAAAATACTCTGAAATGTTGGTAGCAACTTATTCCTACTAAATAAGGATTGGGGTGAAATGCAGAAAGAAGGTATGTAGACATAACTATATTTTCCACTTTTGTCTAATTGTCTTTATGATATTACCATAGTAGGATGGTGTTTTAGGAGGTTGGAGAAAGAGCTCAATGGGTGAAGCCCTTGAGCACAAGTTGAAAACCATAGATCAGATCTCCAAACCCCACACAGCATGGTGGCCACCATGTAATGGAAGTACCAAGAAACCAGAGACAGGGGATTCCTGTAGCTGACTGGTGAGCTATATAGGTCAGAACTGACAAGTTCTGGTTTCAGCAAGAGACCCTGCTAAATAAAATGTAATGGAATCAGGGAATGCATTGGATGATAACTTTAAGCCTCGCCACACGTACACAGTATGCATACATGTACTCAAATACATTTGAATGTACACAGATAGACAGATGAGAGACAATAGATACATGGATGGGTGGATGGATGGGGAGAGAGAAGGGGGAGCCTTTGGAATATTTTGTACATTTTGCCTTCATTAGCAGTGTTGTTTTAAAATGTTCCTGCCATCTCTGTCTGGTACTTACTGGTAATGTAAAATAAAGAAAATAGCTTAATCTTTGAATGGCTCATATACAATATATGAAATTCAAACTATGTCTCATATTATAAAATACCTTTAACCATTTGTTTATATATTTACTTGTACATTTATTTACTTATATTCTACAGATGCAACATAGAACCTTGCATGTCAATCAAGCCCTCTACCACTGGCTTATATTGCCAGGTGTTAGCATTTTAAAATGGATATTAAAATGTAACAGATACATTATCATGGTGTCAGTGTCCAGTATACAAGTGTAGGAGTTCTAGCAAATGCATACAAACATCAACATAACATCAAAATCAAATGCTACCAACACATGGAAACTAAACATCACTCAACTGAACCACCTCTGGGTCAAGGAAGAAATTAAGAAAGAAATCAAAGTCTTCCTAGAATTTAACCAAAATGAATCCACAATGTACATAAACTTATATAACACAATGAAAGCATTATTAAGAGAAAAATTCATAGCACTAGATGCCTATATGAAAAGCCTAGAGAAATCTCACACTACATAACTAACAGCACAACTGAATGCCTTAGAACAATTAGGAGCAAACTCACCTAGAAGGAATAGATGGCAGGAAATAATCAAGCTTAGAGCTGAAATCAATACAATTGAAATAAAAGAACATTACAAAGAATCAGTGAATTAAAGAGTTGGTTCTTTGAGAAAGTCAACAACATAGACAAGCCCTTATCCAAATTAAACAAAAAGCAGAGAGAAAGTATCCAAATCAACAAAATCAGAAATGAAAAGGGGGACATAACAGCAGATCCCCAGGAAATACAGAGAATTATCAGGTCATACTTTGAAAATCTATACTCCACAAAAATGAAAACTCTAGTTGCACAGCTTCTTGGACAGGTACCATTTACCAAAATTAAGTGAAGATCAGATTAAATACTTAAACAGACTTATAACCCTAAAGGAAATTGAAGTTGTCAGTAAAAGTCTCCCAAGTAAAAAAATCCCAGGTCTAGACAGGTTCAGTGCAGAATTCTACCAGACATTCAAAGAAATACTACCAATACTCCTCAAACTGTTTCACACAACAGAAACTGAAGGAATATTGCCAATCTCTTTTTATGAGGCCACAATTACCCTAATACCCAAGCCACTCAAAGATGCAACAAAGAAAGAGAATTACAAACCAATTTGCCTTATGAATATTGATGTAAAAATTCTTAACAAAATTCTTAACTTAAAAATAAGTTTTTACAACAACATATAAAAACTATCATCTACCATGATCAAGTAGGCTTCATCCCAGAAGTGCAGCGATGGTTCAACATACAAAAACACAAAATGTCATCCCTTATATAAACAAACTAAAGGAAAAAAAAACCACGTGATCATTGCCTTAAATACTGAAAAAGCCTTTGAAAAAAATCCAACACTCCTTTATGATAAAAGTCCTAGAGAGACCAGGAATACAAGGAAAATATCTAAATATAACAAAGGTGATTTACAAGAAGCCCAGGGCCAACATCAAACTAAATTAAGAAATACTAAAAGCAATCCCACTAAAATCAGGAACTAGACAAGGCTGTTCTCTCTCCCCTTATCTATTCAATATAACTCTCAAAGTTTTAGCTAAACCAATAAGAGAACGAGAGGAGATTAAGGGGACACAAATTGGAAAAGAAGAAGTGAAACTATCTCTATTTGCAGATGATATGATTGTATACATAAGTGACCTGCAGAATTCTACCAGGGAACTTCTACAGCTGATTAACGCCTTCAGCAATGTAGCAGGATACAAGATTAACTCAAACAAATCAGTAGCCCTCTAATACACTAAAGATAAAAGGGCTGAAAAAGAAATAAGGAAAACATCACCTTTTATAATAGCTGCAAATTAGCATTAAATACCTTGCAGTAACTATAACCAAAGAAGTAACAGATCTGTTTGACAAAAATTTTAAATCTATGAATAAATTGAATAGAACATAAGGAAAAGCAAAGATCTGCCATCTTCCTGGATAGGTAAAGACAAGGACACAGTCAATAAGACAAAACAATAGCTTCCAAAACCAGAAAAGATTTTCACCAACCATACATGTAATAGAAGACTGATCTCTAAAATATAGAGAATTCAAGAAACTTAGAGCCCCAAACCTTTAATAATCCAATGAAAATATGGAGTTTAGAACTAAAAAGGGAATTCTCAGCAGAAGAATTACAAATGGCTGAAAGGCACTTGAAAAAGTACTCAACATCTTTAGGCATCAGAAAAATGTAAATCAAAACAACTTTGAGATACCATCTTACACCTGTCAGAATGGTAAAGATTAAAGACACAGATAACAGCCTATGCTGGAGAGGTTACAGAGCAAGGGGAATAGTCCTCAATTGTTGGTAGGAGTGTAAGCTTGTTCAGCCACTCTGGAATGCAGTATGGGGGTTTCTCAGAAAACTGGGAATCAATCTCTCCAAGGACCCAGCAATACCCCTATTGGGCATATACCCTAAACATGCACATTCACACTCCAAAGGCATTAGCTCAACTATATTCCTAGCAGCATTATTTGTAATAGCAAGAACCTGGAAACAATGTAGATGCCCCTCAACTGAAGAATGGATTAACAAACTGTGGTACATCTACACAATGGAGTACTACTACTCAGCAGTAAGAAAAAATGATATCCTAAATTTTGCAGGCAAATGGATGGAGTTGGAGAATATCCTACTGAGCGAGGTATCACAGCCCCAGAAAGATAAACAGGGGATGTACTCACTCATTAGTGGACTTTAAACAAAAAGCAAAGCATTTCCAAGCTGCAAAACCCAACTACTAAACAGCTTGGGATCTGAAGCACCTTGGACAGGCACCTTGGAGCCCATTCCCTCCAGAGGAACACCTTGCCCAGTCTTGATGTTGGAATGAAGAAAGTGGATCTGCCTGGAGTGGATGTTGAAATAAGGCACCTTGGAACTTTGGGACCTCTTACCCTTGCTGGGGAGGAGATAAGGAGATAGGGAGAAGAGTGAATGTCTGGGAGGGGCAGGAGGAGGAAGGGAGTTTGAAAAAGGGGATATATGGATAAAAAAAATGAGACTGTATTCATAATAACAAAAGAAAAGAAAAATAAAAAATAATAAAATAAATAGAAGTTGAAATTATATAACAATATTTTGTATTATACTAACATTAAAATCGTAACACAATTTATCCAAATGTAATAAAATGAGTTTGGGTCAGTATGTATAGACTTGGCATTTCTACTTTACATGTTTGAGAATATTTTATAGCCAGTAGTTTTTCCAAATAGAAATATCACTATTCTAATAATTTATTCAATTATTTTAGTGTCTCCGCCTTTTTTCAAAGAACTTATGCATCTCGTGTAAGATACTACATTTATTTTGATATTTTCCATTATTTTTCTTATCATTTTTAAGCTCAATGATGCTGAACTTCTGTTATTTCTAATGCTCATTTATACCCTCTGCATACTTTTGTTTGTTTGCTTATTTACAGATCAGTGGTGTAAACAGTTGTTCTAAAGTGGATACACTATTGCTTTCCAGGGAACATTTGACAATATCTGTAGACATTTTTAATGAACATAACTAGCGTGGAGAAGCTATGTATATCTAAGTGACAGAGGCCATGGATGCTGCAACAGTTCTACATCTCATGACCACCATGGTCTTTGTCATTATTATCATTGTGTAGGCCCAAATTTCAATTTTATTAAAGTTAAAATACTTTAGTCTAACAGTTTTTCTACTTTGTTATTTTCCCCCAAGGAATCAGCTTTTTAGTCCATTGGCTTTATTGCCTATGTCACACGGTGTCTGCTCCAGTCCTCATTATTTCTGCTTATTGAGGGGGAAGCTGCTTGATATTCCTTTTCTACTTCTTGATGTAGAACCTGAAATTGTATTAGTTTAAGATTTTTCTTCATTTCTAATAGGAGACATCATTTTGCTGTTTCTCACCTTTTGTTTTGCTTCACTTGAATTACAGTAAATACTCATTCTCATTTAATTCAAAATACTTTCAAATTGTCCGGA
This sequence comes from Sigmodon hispidus, assembly GCA_004025045.1. Classification (NCBI taxonomy): domain Eukaryota; kingdom Metazoa; phylum Chordata; class Mammalia; order Rodentia; family Cricetidae; genus Sigmodon; species Sigmodon hispidus. Next base: position 69,897 of record PVIH01007872.1, read on the forward strand.
AGCCTATTCCCCTCAGGCCAACCAGTTATTTAGAAGAATATGTTTAGTTTTCAAATATTTGGTAATCACCCAATTAGATTAACAATGATTTTTTATTTTAATTCTAATGTGTCTATAGATTATAACTTACATAATTTTACTTCTTTTAAATTAGTCAAGGTTTAGTCAAGGTCTTGTATATGGTCTTTCTTGAAGAATGTTCTACATGTAGTGTAAAGAGTATTCTGTTGCTGGTGCAATGACTTGTGAAAACCTAATACCTCTTGAGGGCATCCTGGTCTACAGATACTGTGTCTATTTTCTCCACTGATTGCTGAAAGAAGGTTTCTTCATATTTAATGATGACTGTGACTTTGTTTGCTCCTTTTGACTAATTAAGTTTTTTTTCATGTTTCTTAAAGCTCTTATATTAAAATACATTTAAGAGTTTAATGCTTTTTTGAAAAATTGACCATTTTATCATCATTTTTTCATTTGCAGAGCTATGCTTTTCCTCTAAAATCCAGTTTATTTGTTATCACCATTGTCTTTTCCTTTGCATTAGTTAATACATATTATAATATTTTTACAACACTGATGACTTTAAAATTAATTTGTTGAAGTAAATTCTATCTGCTCCCTTCTCTAAGTCTGTCAGTATCATTTTTTTTTTAACCTTGCGTGGTTGGGTTTTTTTTTAATACAAGTATTGATATGATTAGATTTAAATTTAAATATGATATTGCTTAGATTTTTTTCTTTTTTAACTTTCTTTTTCTGACTATTTCTATGTTTTTAATGATTCAATTTATCTTTACTGTTGACTTATTTGTGCAATTATTCACTTAGTTTTGGGTTTCTCTAGGTAATATTTTTGGTTTATACTCTACATTCAAATAATATCCTAGCACTTCAAATATAAAATTAAATCCTTTTAATAGACAGTTCCAATCTCTCACTTCTATGTTATCCTGTCCTAATTTTAGCTGTATTACTAATAAAATAATGTATTGTTACATTTATAATCATTTATCTACTTGCCAAAAACAAACTAGGAACAACCTATGTACTATTTTACACATTTGGAACTTTGGAACAACTTCTTTCTCTTCATATGTGTGTGTGTGTGTGTGTGTGTGTGTGTGTGTGTGTGTGTGTGTGTGTGAGTGTATGTATACATATATATTATATATATATGTGTGTGTATGTAGAAATATGAAGAAAGATTTTTAACATTCACACTAACATATATCTTATAGTAGTGGTGTATCCCAATTCTAGCTTGCCTTCAATTCCATCTTAATATCTGATGGATATTTCGTTAGCATAGAGTTTAATTGATAAGGGAATTTGATAAATTTAATGTTGTCAATTAGCTTTCTTTAGGTACAAACCATGTCTGATGAACAGTGAACAGTCAGTTTTAGCTTTATCTTTCTCTATGTAATGTGTTTTCAGCCCTGCTAGCTGTCATACATATTTTCATAGTGATTCTCAGCAGTTTGAATACATGTCTATTTTAATTGTACAGGTATATTTTAATCTTTATTTGTGATTCTTGGATCTCTTTAATTTATGGTTTGATACCTATTTTGAAACGAAGAGTCAATAATTTTATTTCTTCTCTTCTGCCCTCTCTGTTACGCCTTTTGGAGAATAATCCTACGTGTGTTGCATCAATCAGAAGTATTCATTAGGAGAGGCTGGGAAAGTTTACATGCCCAAAAAGGGAATACTTTATCATTCTAGTCAGAGCTATAACTGAGTTCAGCTTTCCTGTGCTTGTCATGTATGCTTCAGGAACATCAAATTGCCCTTGGTGTCACCCAGCAGGTTCGTTTCCACATCCCTTCTCTGGGATTTAGAAACTTCTGACCCAACTCATTTTCTCAGCCACAGCTTTATAGCTTAGCCACCATGGGTCTGGGAGAGGGAAGCTTCTCATAGACTTCATTCTTCCTTTATGGGTGGTCAGGATAATGTGATGCCCCTTCCAGGGTTGCTAGCACGGGCCCTGTGACGCTGTTGAACCTTGGTTTTAGAGAAGCCCTGTGAGGTGAGCATTGAAAGCAGGCCCTCTCAGGATTATACTTTCTCTCTCTAAGGTGACCATACTCCGCATCAATGCTGTGATGGTCATTTGTGGGAATTTTGTGTTTTCTACCTTTCCCTATAGGGAGACAGGCTCCAGCCAAATCAGGATAGACTCTGCCTGGTTTCCTGACTGCATCCTGGAGAAGTGGTGTTTTGTTTGGTTTGGTTGGTCATTGTTCCTCCCGTCCCACTTGTAGCCAGCAACACCAGTTTACTCACCTGTGACCTGGGTGTGACAGTATTTTGACCCACTCTCACACCATATCCAATCATTTTTTTAACTAAGTGTAAATGAAAAAGAAGCTGTGAATGTGCTGTAGGTTTCCTAAAGGCTTCCTTTCTGTCACCATGGCCAGAATGAAGCCCTTAACAATACAGTCAGAATTGTGGCTATCTCTTTACCTTTCTTTTTTCCAGGCTCTCCCATAATGAAAAGTCTGTGTCTCCTGGCTCCTTGGGCTGAAAACACATATATTTCTGTATTCTTGGTCTTGAGACTACTGTTAGCATTCAGACTCACACCCCACCCACTGCCAAGCATCCTGATATCATCCTATGTAAAGTCCCTTTAAAAAGAAAAGCTCCCTCTTTGCTCTCTTTCTGTCTCTGTCTCTGTCTCTGTCTCTGTCTCTGTCTCTGTCTCTCTCTCTCTCTCTCTCTCTCTCTTTTCTCCCTTCTCCCTCCTCCTTCACCAAATAAAACTCTCCCCTGAGTGCTGTCTAAATGGCCTTTCTGTCTTTTATCCACCATGGGACACCCTGACTCAAACCCACCAAGGTCTCTTTCCCACCGTTTTTAAAATACCTTTGGTGCCATGCTCAGCAAAGGTTCTCCTGGTACAGTCTACTGCTCTCAGGCTGAGAAACACTGGGACTCCCCTGGAATCTTCAACACTCACTTCATCCAACACCGTCATAATCAGTAAGTATCCCCTCCCCCTTTTGGCCATTTCCCATGAGTGAGAATTTATCTAGATCACAGTTTCTTGCCTCTCAGCCCCACCCAAAAGTCCCAGTACTAGGTGATCATATGTCTCTTAATCTCAGAGCCCCACGCCCCTGTTTCTACATGAGGACATATGGGACAGCTTCCACATGTACAGCACACCATAGCCACTGGACTTTTGGGTCATAACCCACTAGCTAGCCTGTGCCACCTCATCAGTCCATGCTGAACTTCTGGGATGCTAGCTAGAGTTTAGTCTATTGGACCCTATTACTCAATCTCACTCATTGAAAATGCACCTACCACCATCTCTAGCACCCAATTTAAGGGCTTAACTCATCTGTCTTTACAGTAAGACTTGCTCCCATACCCCTTATCTTTACAACTTCTGCCAGCAATCCAGTAGATCTAGTGATTCTTGGACTATACAATCCTGTCCTTCTCCTTTTCTGTTCTGCTTGTCTGTTCTCTTTGTTTCTCTCCCAGCAGCCTGGCAACCCATAGCCTGTTGGATGCCTCCATTATCTTCTGTTCCTTCTGGCTTTCTCCCACTGTGCTGTCTCTCAGTTTATGCCTGTAGTCCTGCAGCTTATTTTTATACTGTAAATTCTTTTTTTTTTTTCTTTTTTTTGGAAAACGTTAACATTTAATTAACTTTCCCAGAGGGGCCTCAGGCCACCAGGACACAGGCGCCCCCAACACCCTTTATCTTCTCTTCAGCTCTTCTGCTGAAAAATTTGGCTTTCACGATGACAGGCTGCTTAGGGAGCTTTCCCTTCCCCAGAACTTTGTAGTAGCCTGATCACACAACATCAATGATGGGAGCAGCTCCCGTTTTGTTCTTTGCAGCATTGACCCGTGTCTGCCCACTGACCAGTGTCCACAATTTATCCAAGTTGACAGTTGGACAGAAACTTTGGTTCCTCTTTAAATGGTAATGTCTCATACCAACTTTCCCGAAGTAACCTGGATGATATTTGTCGAAGTTGATCCTGTGGTGATGCATGCCTCCAGCATTTCCTCGGCCTCCTGGGTGTTTTCGGTGTTTACTGATATGGCCATGGTCATGGCTCACGTGGCCCCGGAGTTTCCGAGTCTTCCTCAGTCTGGATGGCATGGCGGTGGCAGAAAGGAAAGAGAGAGGGGTCTGGGAAATCTCGCGAGGTAGCTGGTGTAGGGGTCTATACTGTAAATTATTTCCAGATTTCTAAGTTGGTCAGTTTCTGAGGAAGTTTTGTCTATCACAGCGTTAAAAAGTTTATTTTGTATACATGGATAGAAATGTGAGACTGAGGTGACCACATAACTGTGTTTCTCGATGATTTTTGAATGCTTGAGATTTAGTGTTCTGTGTATCTTGGAAGAAAAAAAAGCAATTGACTATGTAGGTAGGTGTCTTCTTGACTAAGGTCAAAAACGAACAGGTCATATAGCTTCACCACCATACTTAATGAGGGTTAACACATGGGCAACCATCATCTTGACTAAAGTCAAAGACAGGTCATTTGACTTTATAGCCATCTTTGATGAGGTCAGGGCCCACCCCTCCCAAGACCCTGCTCCAAGGAAGTCTTTCACTCTTTTATTCTTTTGCTTTCCCTCAAAACCTCTTGCACTAACTCTGCTGCATGTGGCATGTTTGTTTAATGGCATATCATGACAGGTCCTGTCAAGAGTATCCACTTTACGCTAGGATCTCCCTCATCCACCTGCTCTACCCAAGGCCCACCTGCAGTCTTTCACCTGGGACAAATTTACTTTCTCACTCACAGACAACTTTACAGCAGAAAAACCAAGAAAAAATTTTCTACTTCTTTTTTCTTCATCCAAAGACATCCTTATTTCTGTCTACTCTCTCTTTAAATGTCCTGTATATTTGCTACAATATGTGAGTCAGAGGAGGAGAAGTCAGCTTTGCCTCGCTCAGCACACACTGGTTCTCCCTTTCTTAATTACTCAACTCCTGTTTATATATCTTTATGTACATATGCATGCAATTGGGGTTAAACTCTGTGTATATGTGTATGTAACTATTGAAAAAAATTGAGACATGGTCTGTATAAACATTCTGATACTATTTGGGACACAAGATCAAAATTTTAGATTTTCTTTGGTTGTCTTCTAAATATAAACTTAAAGGTACTTATCATCAGGCCAAAGACATCTCTATCCACTCTATAACTGGCTTTCTGTACAAAAGAAAAATGTACATTCTTTTAACCCAAATTGGTACTTTTGGCTAGGACTCAAAGGTATGAATCTACTCTGGCTATTTTACAGATACCAATTCCCTACTTTTTCTATAATATGTTTTTTTAATACTGATTGGTAATACTCCTATGTTATATGTAAATATGTAAATATTTTATGTTACTTTGTAAAGTACAAATTCATATAAGCTTCAGAGGATCAAAAGAAATCATAGAAATTGGATCCAATTCATAAAGATAAAAAGGACTCCAGATAAGTACAGCAGGACACCTGAGTTTTCTCCACCTATCTATTCCTGAGGATGGTATTTTTCTCTCTCCTAGTCTTGAAACTCTTCCCATTCTCAATTACTAAGACTAATAAAGTTCCAAAGTTTATAGTTCCAAATAAGTTTATAAATGTTAACTTCTGTTTCAAGTTTAAACGTGTCTCAACAGATTTCCACATGGCTAGCAGATATATCCAAGCACCAGTTGCTGACTGCAACCTGCTCCAAATTACTACAAGCTCTGAACTTGCAGAAAGCTGATGTGATTGTTCCCTGTCTCTATAGCTGGGTCAGATAACCCCATGCTTCTGACAAATGCCCCATTTCCCAGCCTTTGACCAGACTTTCAGGATTTTTGGGTTCTTGATAACAATGCCCCAGGGTCAGCCAGAAGCAGTTACATAAAAAGATATGTTGTCCTGTGCTCCCTGTCAATAAGTGGTTGAAATAACTGCAGAGTCAAAAGGAAACTTCCTGGCATTGGTGATAAAGTGGCTACCTATAATGCCCATTGACATACTAGGAAACTGGGCCCAGAGTTATCAACTGATAGATGTATTAACTAAAATAGTTCTGCAATAAAATAAGACACCTGACCTTCTTTATGCAGAACGAAAGAGGTATTATATGATCTTTACAAATTGTTATTTCTATATAAGCTATTCAGGATTATAATCTGGCTGTACTCAAGAATCAAACTTCAGAGTCTTAAAAATGGTAGTAGATGAAGATATTGATGCCCTAGAAAAATCTGTTACACATTTAGAAGAATTGCTCTCCTCTCTAGCTGAAATAGTTATCCAGGATAGAAGGGGCCTTGACTTAAACTTTGTTCAATTGGTCCACCTGGTTATCATTCCTTCAACATGGGGGCCTATGCAAGACCTTAGGAGAGCAATGCTATTTTTATGTTGACTGCTCATGGATCTGCTGAAAACGTGGAACCATGACAGAGAAAGGCGGCAGCAACAAGGAAACCACCCCAGTTTCTGCCTTAGCCCCTTAATGATCTTGCTTCTTTTGTTTAATTTTTGTGATTCAGCAAGACCATGACCTAAGTGGTCTGGTAAAGGACTTGGAGCAGCTTCTGAGTCCATGACTCTTGACCCTTTGAGAGTTGGAAAGCAAACAAACAAACAAACAAAAAACAACCTTTTTACAGAGGTAGCCTAGTACCACCTGCATGTAAGATGTTTGTTTGAATTAAATTCATAACAATCACAAAACTAGCCGTGAAATAGTAATGAAATTATACTGAACAGATCATGAAAGGTCAAAGCATTAGAAAAGTTGAGAATCAATGACTTAGAGGATTTCTCTCCTTACTTAAGGTCTATTCAGGTTTAAGCTGTATGTCCAGCCTCCTTGTCTTGCTAACTTTGTTAAGTTTATGCTATTTGGACAAACTGATTCATATAAAAGTTTTATTTTGATACTACAAGAGCTTTAATTCAAAATCATTGCTTTTAGAGATAACATAAATAAGTTGTAAAGTCCTAGTCTTGTGAAAGCTGCTAGCATAATAAAGACTATTAGAGAACACAACTTAAGTGCTGCTGATGTAATTAATTATAAGTATAAACTTTACTTAGTTCCCTTGTGTATGTTTTCAGGGTTGAGCTTAAAACAAGTAACTAGAAACAAAGCTGTCTATCTAGAAATTCCTAGGCAGCCCTCAAATACTTCAGAGATCTGCAGAATATGGCATTTAAAAATGTTAATCAAAAAGTTTATTATATCAAACAGAGACTCTCATATCCTAGCAGTGACCCAGCGTCTCTGAAGAAGATTATGAGGCACCATGATGTCTCTACCTGGATTGTGGCAGCTGCTAAATCATTGGGTAAGATGCCTCAATGTGACACTTGCCACCAAAACCCACCCCAGACTATAGACAAGCAGCAGGAATTGAAGAATTTACTGAATCCCTTTTGCCTAAATGAAGTAATGTCAGTCTTCTGCATGTTTCTCTTTCATGGAAAAAAAAAAAAACCTCTCACTTTATGGATTTGGTAGCTGAAGATTGGTGCTGTTCTGATACTTCTGCCTCCAATGCTATGGAGACCTGAATATTGCTAACTTGGTATAGACTGATTTCTGTCATTTTTTAATAGATTCAGAAGCTGCTTGGTCTGTACTCAGAAATAATTTATCCTTCTCTGATAGTATTAATGACTAGGACAGCTATACCTTTGTCAGCTTGGCAGCATCAGACAACCAGATTCTTCCACAAGGCTATAGCCAGATTATAGACTTAAAAGTTATAGACTTAAAAGTGTGTTTCATCAGGCTGAAATAAGTAAGGTCCTAGGAAAAATGCTCAGACCTTTCAATCTAAATCCATAGCTTTTTGCTAAGACACCAAGATATATATCTGTTTCAGTTGTTTTGCAGATATTTGCAATTTCCTGCACGGGTCTATTCCTCCTGCCAGTCTCATACCAAGACCAAACCCTCAGGGGCTAGATATACCACCAGTAACTGCACAACCAAGGGAATACCAACTAGGTGAGTACAGGCAAGTTAACTTCACCCACATGAAAATCCATAAAATCTCCATTATCTCCTAATTTGTTGACACTTTTACAGGATTGACAGAGGCATTTTCTGCTTCCAGAGAAACAGCAAATGTGATGGTTCAGATACTTTCAACAATACATCATTCCACAATATGGTGTGCCATCTTGCCAAGCTCCTGGGTCTTCACTGCTGCAACCCACCTTCTTAACTCCCTCAAGGGATGTTCAGGATGACAGCCAATGGAATGCCCCTTCACTCACACCTCTCACTGTGTGGTGACCCTCTAACTCTCAACTTTCCCCTCTCACCTTGTTCCTTCTCAACAATTAGCAGTCTAAAAACTTTGGCACCCTCATCCCTCCCCCTTTTTATAATAATCAAAAGGGAGAAATGTTAGAATTTAGACCCACCCCTGGCCTGCCTAACAGCATCCTGACAGTGTAATCCAACATACAAACTCCTTTAAGAGAAAACCCCTCCCCTTTACTCTCTCTTCTTTTCTCTTGCCACAAGGTTGCAATGTTGTAGTGGAGTCTGTACCTCCCTTCTTTTCTCTTTCCTTCTCCCCCTCTTTCTCTTTCTCCTCCCTCCAAATAAAACTCTCCGCTGAGCACTGTTTACATGGCATCTTTGTCTCTTAACTGCCCTGGGACACCCGGTACAAACCTACCAAGTTTTCTCTACTGCCCTTTCCTAAAACACAAAAACTACTGTATTCACTCAGCTCTCTGACAGGTTCACATATTTTTGGAATTTGTAATTCATTGGGTACTCTACATTATTGGTGGGGGACCAGCCAACATGGTTGAAAAGTTATGGTTTGAAAAGCTTATGGTCTGTATTTATTTGTTTGCCAGAAACAGGTACTAAATCCCAAGCAGGCATTAGAAATTCTCTTTGTTTATAAGAAGAAAAGAGAAGAGAAGAAAAAGGAAAGAAAGTGTAGAGTACAAGATAAAGGAGCCTAAGCTTCAACTCACTCATCATGCTGGGGTGATCTAGGGTCCAGCATCAGCGGGAAAGGCTAGATCCTACATGTTTACAGGCTCTGTGAGTTGAGTGTATCTGCCCATTAGGCTGTAAGAGTGAAGTCCTGAAGTGAAATAATTACCCTTATAAGACATGAGTGTGGACTCCCTTTCCATCCCTCCTGTATCTGTGTCTATCTTACTCAGTCTATGGTCTATCACATGAGGATACAGCAAGAAAGCAACTCCTGATGCCGGCACACTCAGTGCACTTTGCTCTTGGACTTCCAGACTCCAGACTGATGAAAAATACATGTGTACCATTTAAACCACATCCTAAACCAGAATCCTAAACTAGGACAACTGTAAAATGCATCTTATCTTTAAGTGCTCTGATGACTAGAAATTTCACCTTTTAGAGTTCGACTTTTTACATTAAAAAAAAAATCAGAAGCAAGATGTAGAGAATACTGTTGTTAAGCAAGTACTTTCCCTAGAGGTTAAAAACAAGTAGTGACTGAGCCTATTCAGTTTCCCTACCCCTGCTCTATGTAACCTCCTCGAATGCTATTCTCCTAGTCTTTCCTTTTGACCAATTATTTACAATATAGGTAGATTATTTCACAAAAGAATTAATAGTATGACTTCTACAGGAAGCAAATTTTCTAGCAGATATAAAAAGCATAATTTAATTTATTAATGTTAGAAGCAGAACAACCAAAACATGACCAAGGAAATTAAGGGACTCCTGTCCTAACTATGAGCAGAATTGACTGGATTCACACTGCCTCCCTCCCACCATCAACATCGCTGGCAGTGCCGACACCCACTGACAATATAAATATAATGAATAGCAAAGGAAACAGAACAGCAAGAGACTGTCACTTGTCAGTTAAATGGGTGGTTTCATTACTGGCACAATAACGCAAGATTGTCACAGAGGAGCCTGGCTGATTTTTTTCTTATCACACAAAATGGGAACAATTAATTTAAAGTATGTTCCCCTTTGGTTTACCAAGCTGCTAGAACTATGGGGATTTTTTAGATACATTCCTGGTAGAAGGTGGTTCATCAGTATGCCGTTGCTACAGTTACAGTATCAGTGTGACAGAATCCAAACTGCGGTGCCCTGGAATCCTTTCACTTAGACCAGCGGAAGCTGTTTTTACGTGTGTAGTCACCTTTAAAAAAACTAATAAATGTTTCAAAATTGGGAAGGCTATTGGGCCAAAATTTTCTCAAGTGTTACTAGAATACTAACATTCCCTATGAATTAGGATACATTACTGTACACTGTACGGATAATTGTTAACAGAAATTTTTTACTAAAAATTAGATATAAAGTCTGGTAAGATACCTCAGTGGTGAAAGTGCTTGCTCTTGAAGTGTACAGATCTGAGATTGAGCCCAGAGCCCACACGTACTAGTGTGACAGCATATACATGGAATCCCTGCACTGGGGAGTGAATATAGGCACATTTGTGGGCACACTGGCCAGCCAACTGGACTATCTTGTGAATTCTGGATCAGTAGAAAACTGTAACCGCTACACACACAAACACACATACACACACACTCAAACTTCTTCTTCTTCTTCTTCTTCTTCTTCTTCTTCTTCTTCTTCTTCTTCTTCTTCTTCTTCTCCTCCCCCCATCTTTCTCTCTGGTACACACACAAACACACCTCAAAAGATGCAATTACACTAGAAATTTTCTTGACTTTTAAGATATACTTGTTTAAGAACTATATTTTCAAAGAAATCCAATATGTTCTATCTTAATGTAACTATGTAATTGTGTCCATTTTTATTGATAATAAATATTTCCTTATTTTCACTATTGCTCATTAACAGCAAAATTTACTATTTTAAGAGTCCTGAGTGTCCAGACTGATATCATCCCAGTTCTAGAGTTGAAAGTAAAAGTAGACACATGTCTGATCTTTTACCCAGAAGCAATTCCCAATTGATAGCTAATTATAAATGAAAATTTAGTTTCCTCCAAGGAAGTCTCACTAGGGAAATAAACTACACTTTTTTCCCCCCACTGGGCTCTCAGTTTTTTAAATTCCTACTGCATACTTTTTTTATTACATAAAGACAATTGTTTATTGGAGTACCAATATTCTTGAACATCATACCTTTGTCAGGTATCAAGAGAGATCTGTGGTTCAAAACTGCAAAGATTTCTTTCCTATCTTCTCCTCTCTTTTTCAGTTGTTGTCCAGAGTCATGGAGAGTCTATGGCTGTTTCTGTAGGACAAGCCCCTTAACACAGTCTAGCAGCTCACAGATCAGGTGAATGCTGGGGTGGGTCAACTCAAGGCCCTAGATATGGATCTGGGTGGTGGTTGAGTTTGTGTCAGTAGCTGTAAGCCTTGTGGTAAATGGGCCACAGAAAACAAACACAATGGTAGGTATCTTTTGAGGCTCTTTGTCTCATAATATCATGTCAGGGATTTTATTTTATTTATTTTTCATTTTTGTATTCTCTCCTTTTTGCCTTCAGGTTCTTTGCATATGTGTTATAGCTTCTGGTTTTGTTTTTAAGGGACTCCTAAGTATTCAAAAGAGGGGGTCTCTACCTATATATTTCTTGTACCTTCTATCAGGTGTTTTTCCATTCTGTTTGTTTTGACCTATTCTGATGTATTTGGTTTTTGTTTTATCATGTTATATTATGTTATGTTATATTATATTATATTTAAAAAGACAGTGATGATTGAGGTGAAGGAATTATCTCTCTCCTCTGAAAGTTTTGTCTATAATTTCTGTCTTCTAATTAGTTCTTGCCCTTTCACCCTATTAGCAAATCAGTTTCAAGTTCTAGCAAAATGTCTCAAATTTCAAAGCAAGCATCTGACAGAGAAGATGGATTTTGTTCTCACATGAACACTCTCAAATAAGAATGAATCAAAGGCAACTGGTCCTGGATCTCTTCAGTGTTTCTAATGAATCCGAAGCTTAACTATGAGAAAACAAAGCAAATGAATGTGTTCCCCGCCCCAGACTGTCATTTACAAAAGGACTTATTACTATTTAAAACATTACTACCCAAGAATGAAAAAGGAAAGAGTGGATATAGCATGGATTTAACATTATTGTGTTTTGCCAATATACAATGATATTTTGGGCTACTGTGTCCTTTCTTTGAGATGAATATAGCTATTTGTCCAGAAGCAGTTCTAGACAACCACATAAGACATCATCTCCAATTAAGGATTATAGCTCATGAATAATTATAATCAACACTTTTAAGCAGTGTATTTTTTCTCCCAAACAGAGAAGGAAACAGAAAAGAAGCTATCAAAGAAGTGCTTCCTTTAAGAGATCTGTCTGTAGACTTGGAAGAAGAAAGGAAGACCCTTGTAACAAACATGATGAATATAATAGCAGAAATGCCTTGCTCACTAGATTAAAGTATTCAAAGAATGGTATCCTGTACAGGTGATGGGATGAAAAACTGCCTGAATCTTCTGCCCAACTAACAGGTTTAGGCTGTAAGGGACAAACAGCATTGTAATCAAGGAGACTTTCTGCAGAAGACAAACTTTACCCCCTTGCTGGTCTTCACAGTCATGCTGTAGCATGACTAAATTCTTGAAACAAACATGGGGGACTCTGTAGACCAATGGTTTTAACATGTGGTCCTCTGAGTAGCCCCATGGGCATTACCTTGAGGCTCACTGGAGTTGTACATTTTTGGACCTTACCCTCAACACACTGAACGTGGAACTATGGGGTGGGATGCAGAAATCTGTGTTCTCTCCATGGTTGCCACTCAAGATGACCTTTGATATCCTAAGCACCAATCCTTTAATCTGAGTTTTACATGTGGCTTTTGGCTCCAATCGTAGTTCTGAAGAAGTGGAGACATAGGGACAGTATCAAATAGCCTCTTTGGAGAGCTTTTGGCAAGTCGCTTAACCATGGCATTTGGATCCCTGCTTCACCATACCTACCTCAGAAGATTATGATTATTTCAAACAAAAATAAGTGTTAGCTATATATGATAGGAACTAGAAATTGTTGATATGTGTGTTGTAAAAAGTTTCCTGGTCCCATTTGGGCCTAGAGGTTCTGACCTGGTCAGTGGTGGTTTTTGTCCCCCAAAGAAATTAATCACATGCTTATATTAACTTCATACTGTTTGGCCCATGTCTTAAGCACATTACTAGCTAGCTCTTTCATCTTAAATCAACTCATTTCTACTAATCTACCCACCACATGGCCCAGCCCATGGCTCGCCTGTATCTCTTACATGTTCTTTTGGGGGTCGGATGGCGACTGACTAACTCCGCCCTTCTCCTACCTGCCTGTCCTATGATTCTTCACCCACTTCTATGGTGCTGTGCATAGACCAAACCAGTTACTTTATTTATATCATACAGAGAACATTTCCACCACATATGTGTGTCTTGGATATAAAATGTCCCCTACAGTCTCATGTGCTTCAATACTTGGTCCTGAGATGGTGGCATTGTTTGGAAAGATTTTAGGACTTTAGGAGGAGAAGCCTTCCTTCAGGAGGTAGGTTCCTGCGTACATGATTTCAGCTGTCAAAGCCTGGCCTCCTGTTCCCTCCTGCATCCTGACTGAATACAAAATATGCTAACTAAATGCCTGCCCCTGCTACCATAGTTTCCATGTGTGATGGAATCTATTTCTTCAAACCATAAAGCAGAATAAGCCTGCCCCTCTTAAAGTAGTTCTTGTAGGTGTTTGCATATAGCAAACAGAAAAATAATTCATACATATGGTAAGAAGATTTGGAATGAAACCAGTGGGGAAAAAATGTCCTCATAGTCATGGGACAAAGTCGAGGGTTGGGAGGGAGTCACTGCAATTTTCTACTAGCTAAGGGTGAAATTTCATTGTAGTGGCCAAAGGTACTATCTACCTTTCTAAGGAAACATTAATATCTAATTCCTGTCATTGTTACTTAACAGATATAATGCATGGGTTCTGAAGGGCCTCAAACATTTTATCTGCATTCCATAAATAAAGAAACATTCTTAAAGAAGCTGACTCATCTGTATTGTCTAGATATTAGGAGTATAAAGACATAGATATAAACAGTCTCTGTATTCTGGAAATCTTAATGACCCTCTTTATCTGTGGCATCTACTAGTGAGTGCATTAAGTTTACACAAACATGTTCTGTGCCCCATCTTTGCCCAGGTTTGTGCAAAGAGAAGGTGAGTGTATAAATGCATTAACTTTACTAAAATTTGGGCTATCATTTCATATTTCAGACATTGAGAGGACATATATCATTTTAAAATAATGAACTTTTTATTAACTATTTCTCTGCATGATGATGGAGTATTTGTTTTTTCTTAAAATGATGTATGCATTTTTTAATTTAAGAAAGACCTAAGAACTATTTAAAAAAACTTTCAAATGATATTAAAATCCAATGTTCATAGTGTAAGGATTCCTGATGAACCCAACATGGTGCCAGGTGAGATAAGAATTCCTGGAATGTAGCGGCCACACACACACACACACACACACACACACATACACACACACACACAGGGATGAAGGAGGCTTATTTGACCATTGCCTAATATAAACACATGAATGGTAGTGGCATACCATAGCCTGTATATATATATAACAATTCTATATCAATTGAAGATAACTAAGAAATGATTTCTTATCTGGGTAACATGTAAAAAGAGAAAATCAATATCTTTTTTTTTCATGTAGAGACCTACCCCTCATAAAACTAAGATTTTGTGTTAAGTCTTTCACAATTTCCTATTTCCTTATTTTCACTTTCTGAAACTTTTTATCTGAATTTGAACTTTTAGACTCGATTTTCCTCTGTATATTTTCTTATGCATTTCCCAGGGGCATGGGCATTTTGTATCGTATTTTGCCTTTGTTTGTCTTTATTTTGTTAGACAGTCCTAGTTTTCCTCCAGTTCTTCGTCTGTTTTTGTTGTTTTTTTGTTTTTCCAGCTGTCATACTTCCCTGATGCTTCCTTTGCTTTGGCACAATAACATTTGGTCATAAATCTTCAATACACCTTCTCATATTCAGAGTACCGATCAATGTTCCTGTATTGACATTTCCCATTAAGGTTTAAGAAGTTCCTTTCTGTTGAAGGTTTTTTTTCGTCTGCGGCCAGGTTGTCCCATATCTTTATTTGTCTGGCTTTCATACTTTTGACTTGATTTAATTAATCTACCAAACATCACTTTTATTCATTAGCATTATCTTTTACAATATTTTTTAATTTTAACATTTATTTTATAGACTTAAAATTTTGAATTCATGTGCGTGGAGGGGAGGCACATATGTGTACATGAATGTGGTGCCTGTGGAAGTCAGAAGAGGTCATCAAATCCTCTGGGGCTGGAAGTATAGGCAGTTGTGAGTGCTTAGTGTGTGTGTTGGAAACCAAACTTCAGTCATGTGTAGGAACAGCAACTGTTCTTAACCTGACTCATCTCTCCAGCTCCTCTTTTATTTTTAGTTAGCATACAAATCAATAGTTTCATTATGGTGTTTTGTGCACCATTTTTAATATTCTTATTTATTCTTTGACATTTCATGCCTGTTTATCAGCACATTTTGCTTTGTGGCATACAAATAGGAAAATCTCTACCATGTCAGAGGGTTGAGACTACAAATATGCAGGAGTGAAAATTTAAATCCCAGACAGATGTGCCCAGCTCTGTGGAGTGAAGAGATGTCTTTGGGGATATTACATGTAAAGTGATGACAAACATTCTGTATTCTCATAGTTAGAAGTAATGATGGGGATATTCATCTTTTCCATACACATTTCAATATATTCTTGGTTACCTACTGCTGCCATAACAATCACTAAATGCTTAATACACAAAAACTTAGGATCTCTTGATTTCAGTGATTCAGAGATTCATGCAGAGGACCGCTTTCTCCCTTGCACAAAATAAATAAATAAATAAATAAATAAATAAATAAATCCATCATGAACCTCCCTCACAGAGTGTATTGGCACACCTCTGTTCTCTGTTGCTATAGAAATGTGCCCTATTTTCTCACCAGTTGTTAGCCAGGGCAGGCTTCACTCAGATGCACTAGCATTCCCTACATTTTACTTACAGACAACAGATTCAGACTGGTTTATGATTCAAACTTCTGTTTCAATGACTTCCCCTTCACCTTTTCACTTAAACAAAAGGAAGTTCTTTGTAAGCTTTCCTGTGGGTCTACACAAATAATTCTGCGTAGTTTTTCTATTTAAAGATGTCTTCCCCTACTCTCTTACCCTCTCTTTTCTTCAGCCCTTGCTTCTCCCTTTGTCTCCTTTGTTTCCCCTGGACAATTTTGCTTTTGTTTTAATTTAATATATACTCACATAATGTTATGTGACTATATAAAATTAAGAAACAACAAATAAGAGAAAACATAATAGACTGGCTTCAGATTCCTAATACAAAAAAAATTCTTAGTTCAATTGCCCAAGATGTATAAGCATCCTTGAAAATAACATAACTTTATTCTTTTTTATGCCTGAAAAATTTACTCGGCAAGAGTGCATGCACACACACACATAACATACTCACACGCTGTCACACATTTACACCCACATATACACTCATGTACACAGTCACACACTCTCTGACACCCACATTCACTCACTCACACAAACTGACACCACACACACACACTCTCACACAGAAACATATACACACTCATACCACACACACTAACACACTAAAACACTCTCACACACTCACACTTTCTTATATCACAAATACTTTCATACACACTCATATTACACACACTTACATTTGCTCACTCATACATTCACACCATATATATTCATTCACTCTTTAACACTCTCACCTCACACACTCGTTCCCTTTCTCTCTCTCTCACACACACACACATAATTTTCCCAGCTCTGGGAGAAGAATAGTCATGCCTGACCAGTTCTGGGGAAAAGAACATGTCCTAAATGAAAAGACCTAGCAGGAGGCCTAACAGTTCTGAGAGAAGAAAAGCTTCCGACCTGCCCAGTTCCAGGAGAGGAATAGATTCTTGCTTGCCCAGTTCTGGGAAAAACCAGCCAGCCAGGTAGGGCCCAAGTGGGGTCCATCCAGGTGGGGTGCAAAGATACTCTGGGGCAGAAAGACCCTAAGCATGAACCAATCAGTAGCACACCAGCACTGTACCCCCTAGCAACCAACTTTGTTGTAACTTTTGCCTATAAAAGATCCCTTGTAACCAAGGGCAGTAGCTACTCCTTGCTCTGTTGTCACAGAAGCTTGAAGTATGCTCCCTGCCTGGCTTGTATTGTCCTACCAACAAACCTTGCTGTTGCATTTCGGACATCCCTATCTCCGGTGGTCTCTCTGGGTGTGGAGCTTTGGGCATGAGGGTTGGTTTGGTTTGGTGTTTACAGGCACTTGTGAATGAGATTGTTCCTCTGTTTTTTTGTTCAACATGTATAATACTGGTATATAAGAAGGCTGCTGATTTTTCTCTTAATTTTGTATTTGATACCTTGATAAAAGTATTTTTCAGTCTAAGGGTTTTCAGGTAGAGTCTTTAAAGACTTGTGTATAAAATCATATCATCTCCAAATAAAGATAGTTTCATTTCTTTCTTTCTTGTTTGTACGAATTTTACTTGTTTCTATTGTCTTATTGCTCTAACTAAGACTATATTGAATAAGAGTGGAAAAGTGAAAACCCCAAATCAGGGTAATTTACAACCCCTGAACAGCTTGGGATCAGAAGGAACTTAAGTGAGACATCCAAGCATTCCCTTAGTAAGAGAAAATAGAGAAGCTTTCATTAGCAAATTGAGATCATAACAGGTAGCGACCAAGGAGAGGTGGAAACAAGTCATGAGAGAAGCTTATGATTGAGTGAGAGGAGCAACAAAGAGGGAGAAAAATCCAGATGGATATTGTGATAGAGGAAGGCAATGTGGGTTTGGAAAGAGACCAGGTGCTAAGGATGCTCCCAAAAACCCACAGGATGTTCCTGGCTAGGACTCCAAGCAATAGTAGAGAGGATGCCTAAACAGGACTTCCCCTATAATCAAATGAATAACCACCTAAGTGTCATCACAGAACCTACAACCAACAAAGAGTGGAGGTGGAGGCAGAGATCCATGGCTGAGCACTGGGCTGAGTGCCCCTTTCAGCTGGAGAGCAGGGGAGAAGAGTCTGTATGAGCAAGGAGATAGGGATTATGAGGAGGAGTTCCATAGTGATGGTTGGCTGGAGCTCTGGGGAGCCCACTGAATTAAGAACAGCCCTTGAAGAAACATAGCAAAAAGAGCTAGGCCCTCCAAGGGTAGGCAACTGTTGATTGGCATGGGCAGTATGTAGAACTGGGATCAGAGTGTGTTTCTGTGCATTGACTAGCACCTTGGAGCCCATTCTCTGCAGAAAAATGCCTAAGTCTTGATATTGGGATGAGGAAATTGGACCTGCCAGGAGTGTGTGCACCATGCAGACCTGATCCTCCTTGGGACTTCTGTCCTTTTGGGGAAGGGGAGATCTCTGCTTGGGGTGGGGGGAGGCTGAAGGCAGACTGGGAGGGACTGGGAAGAAGGAAGGATGGGTGAGCAGGAAGATACATGGAAAAAAAAAACTTCTTTTAAATAAATAAATTTAAAAAAAAAATTTAAATCCTTCAACAAGTTAATAGGTAAAATGCTATATAATGGAGTATTACTTATAAATGAAAGAAATTATAATATGCCAATAAAAATGAGCCATAAGTTTAATTGCATGTGCAAAGTCCCTTTAGTCATACAATGTGACATATTCTCAGATCCTAGAGAACAGAATGTAGACATTTCAAGAGCTAATTCTGAATATGACAGCATCTTTAGCTTCTTATCTTGTTTTCACATTATATTATAATTGGAAATTCATTATCCAGGCACAGCAGAACTTCCAGCCCAGAACTCCCTTCAAGTAACACATATATTACTCTTTCTTGTCTTCTGTGGTCAGTCATGTCAATGGAGCCTCATCGTCCTACTCTGAGTTAACTCCTATATCATCTAATCAAGACAAGAAAATTTCTGTAGCTAGATCCATGCCACCATCTACTGAGACAGCCTTGCTACTGGCCAGTCATTTACGTGTTCTAGTCTCTTTACCCATTTCCTTAAAAGCAGCTTTACACCTTCATCACTCTTCAGATTCCCAGTTTATCTGCAACTTGCCTGATTCTCAGTCCGTAGTCTGATCATCCATTTCACACTATTTATCCTCTATTTGTTTTTTCTTATATATGGAAGGAGTGTCTCCTACCCTATCCAAATCTAAGTTCTTCAAATGTTTATCCCTAACTGTTTTCTTTTTGTGGAGATCTCTTCATTAACTCTTTAATATGGCCTTACATAGATTTCTCTCCTATGATCTTGCTGCTGCATTTCCACAATAATATTTTTAAATTTATATTACTTAACAACTTACTAAGGTCACATTAATAATAGTAATATAATAATAACAATTTTCAGCTTATGAGTTAACCACTGTTTCATTATTCCATGGTATTCTCTATTTCTTCCAGGACTATAGAAACATTGTAAGTTGACATTGTAACAGACTTCACATTCTTCTGTGTAGGTTTGTACCATTCTATGCACTTGGTATTATTGTACTAGAATCAAGAGGAAGAATAAATAAGTGCAGTAAGAGGTTTGTCATCTTGTAGAATTGACATTCAGTTACCACCATATGCTAATCTTGCTCATGTGCTCTAGATAGCTATTCTATTGAAGGGTAATTCTTTAAATATGCATCACCTCTGACAACCTACATGTGGGAGGGAACACACACACACATATATATTATATATATATATATATATATATTTGACTAAAGTAGCCTGTGAGATATATATATTGCACATGCACACGTGTGTGGATTTGATGCAGGGTCTCTCTATATAGCCATAACTGACCTGGAACTCTCTATATAGATTAGGCCTGAAACTCAGAGAGCAACTTGCTTCTGCTTCTCAATTTCTGGGATTAAAGAGGTGAGCCTCTATGCCCAGCTATCTCTACTCATCTGATTAATCACTCTAACTCTAGCTTTTCTTAACCTTAATGTTATTCATAGATCTTTGAAAATGTTATGTCCAGTGATGATCCCTTCTTTAGCTCATTGTTTCTATTAAATAATACTTCTGTAAATAATATTTTTTAAAAAAATGCAGCTGTTTTTAAATCACAGGAGAAAATATTGATCAGTTTTTCTTAGGCTGGTAATTAGAAGTTCAATTCAATATTTCATTTCAGTGGCTGATTTTTCTTCCATATGTATCTCACAGTGCCTCCAGTCCTTTCTTCCACTGCCAATTCTTAACCATACAATTTCACTGACTTTATTATATTGAAGAGCAATTGAAAAGTTGATCTTAGTATTAAATAATCCACCTAGTTCAATTACTTTACTGTTCACAATGATTTATCTCTTAACAGTTAAGAATATGAGATTTCCTGTTTCTTGATATCTCTATGCACAAAAGGTTATAGGGGTTAATTCCCAATACCATCAATCTGAGCTCATGTTGACCACTCTTGGCAGTTTGTTTATTTCTACCTTCTCTAAAACATCACCTCTTTTTCCATCAGATGGTTTTGACTTCAATAACTTAAACAGAATTCTGGCCCTTCTAACCTTGTTCTATAAAGCTCAGTTATTTTATACTGTTGCAGCCTCATGCATATCTAGATAAGAGGTGAAAGAAAAGTCTTATTAATTTCCTAATGATTACAGAACTGACTGAAACAAGTCTCTCTCTCTCTCTCTCCTCCCTCTCCTCCTGTACTTCTATGACTTCTAATTTAGCCATAGAAGTAACAGAAAATAGAAATACAGTTGAAATTACAAATGATCTAATTGATTATAATTGCAACATATATGTTTTGGAAAGATTACCTTGTAGTAGCTTTAATTTTGTCTCTAAAAACATGTGATAAAATTCACATGCAATTTAAACTTTTGTACAATGTCCTTGAATTGACAAAGGACATAGTTTGAGATTTATAAATCAGTAACAATATAAATTTCTATAATATTGGGTTGCTGAAGGTTTTCTAGTATTTTACTCATTTAGGTTTGCTGTACTCACAATTAAAAAAATTAATTTTATGGATGTCCCGTTATTTTTAAAGTAACTTCATGAGGATGGCCAGTTCATTATGCAAAAAGGGTTATATAGGAGAAGTTAGAGAAAGAAAAAAAGGAGAAAATGATGTAACTATATTATGTAGCGGGAAATCAGGAACTATATATGTGAACGATCGCGTCAGAGGACTGGAGACGAGCGGGGCGTGGTTAACTGGAAAGGATTCCGGAAGTAGACCTTCAAGGGAGAGGACCAGGACAGGAAGCCGTCATTCTCTCCAGAGAGTTCCCGACTGGGTGCGCAGTTCGGCCCAGCTGCGCGGGAGTTCGGACGTACGGTGTGGGGATGAGGAGTTTTCCTTAGAAAGGCTCCGGCGCGCTGCAACCTTATCCTTTCATTTTCTCTTAAAACCGTCTCTGTTTTGTAAGTGATTTTCACAAAATAAACCCCATTTAAAACATATCTCACGGCGGCTTTTTACCGCGATAATATTATAACTGAAAAAGTAAGTAATAAAAATGGAAGAGGAAAAATTTTACAGTTTTATAATTTGCCTAGAAAGAGAAGGTGCATGAAGTTGATGCCAAGAAAAGTGTGACTCCTGAAGAAAATCAGCCATTAAAAAGTTCTTTACATCATAATAGGAAATATGCTCCAAGGCATGTCAGCAGTTGATCAGGCTACACATACTGCACACTCAAATGTACAAACGTTTAACTAACTTGAAAGAAATTGATTACAAAGAAAGTGTCAGAAGCTCCCTGCTTGTAAAGAACCATCTAAACTAGGCATAAAAATTCCAGTGCAAGAATGCTCTAAGAGATTCAGCTATTGATGTGACTAGTGACATAATACTAGTTTTGCAGACATGTAAAATTAGGAGTCACAAATGTTAAGTCTCTAAGAATCATGTCCTCTGAGCTCTGACATCAAGCCCCATTTAAAGCAAGGTTCCCACATGCATCTCCCTCTCTCTCCCTTCATCCTCTCTTGGGCGCCCCACCATTTCTCCCTCCTTCCTTTCTTCTTCCTTTTCTTTTTCTCTTTCTTCTTGCCTTCTTCGCTATTATAATCATAACTTCTCTGTTAATCATAACCATATTCATCTGACAGTAAAGCTCTTTTCTACATAGAAACAGAATTGAGTCTCCGGCTATCAACTGCCTTCTGCCACATTCCCACCTGCATCTATAGATACCCACTGCCTTATTCACTATAGTCCTCTGCTCTTGGAGAACTACTCAGCAGTAAGAAAAAATGATATCATAAAATTTGCAGGCAAATGGATGGATTTGGAGAATATCCTCTTGAGCGAGGTATCACAAACTCAGAAAGATAAGCAAGGGATGTACTCACACATTAGTGGACTTTAAACAAAAAGTAAAGTATGTCCAAGCTGCAAACCACAACCACTGAACAGCTTGGGATCTGAAAAACTTTGAACCCGCACCTTGGAGCCCATTCCCTCCATAGGAACACCTGACCCATTTAATAAAACCATATTTGTAAACATGTTCACTATAGAAACTTATGATTTTATTATGCTTCATGTGTTTAGTACAAACAATAATGGCCTGATTTACTGATCCCTTGGCTTTCAGAGGTTAACTAAAGTAGACAGAAGTTGACAGGGTCATGTGATCAAAAGCCTTAGGTTAGTAGGGCTGACTGCCATGATCTTCTCTAACGAGCAAAACAATTATTTTCTTTGCCTGAGTAGAACCTTAGATATTGAGTAGAGGGTGTGCCAAGTCACATACATGCTTACCTTCTGAATGATAGTTTTACTGAAAGATAATTTTAAAGTGAACAGTTCAGTGTTGTAAAAATCCAATCACTATTGAATGTTAGAGAATTCTCCCAAAGAAACACTATTTCCATTAGTAATAACTCTCTTCTCCAGGCAACCAGCTTCTTACTCTCTCTGCAGAATTGTTACATGGTCTTTCACTTACCATGTTTCTCATATCTAAAACACTTTTGAAGTAAATGTTCTATCTACAGCATATCGCATTTTCAGTATGTGTTGTGGTGATGTGTTACATATATAATAAATCCTGGAATATTAAGATATCAACCCACAGTCATACTAGGCAGAGGTAGCACACACCATTAGTCGCATGACTTGGGAGATCTTTCTGGATCTCCGGGAGTTCCTGGGATAACAGAGCAGTGGTAACCTACACTTTTTCCCAGCATGGAGATTGAGAGACTCTCTGAGTACAGGGCCAAACAGACAGGCAGTGATGGCACATGCCTTTGATCCCAGCATGGGAAAGTCGGGAGTGGTGACCATAGCTCCAGAGACAGAGATCTTTCTGTGTTTAGATGAGTTCAAGGCTAACTACCAAAATAGAGTAGCTCATGCCTTTCATTTTAATCTGGATGGATTATAGCTAGGTGAAGAAGGTATTTAAGGCAGTCTTGGGAAAACAAAAGCAATTAGAAGACACCAGGAGTGATGCTGAGGAAGCTGGAAGATAGCTGGGTGAGATTTGACTGTGGTTTTTCCTCTCTCTGATATTTCAGATTTTCCCTGATATCTGGCTCGGAGTTTCTTTCATTACAATAAAAATTTGTGCAACAATGTGTTTATTATTTACGGTGTTCTGGTTGCTTCTACTTTGGGGACCTTATAAATAGCATGAGTATGAATATTTACATATTCATTTGTATGGATGTGTTTCCCTTTCTTTTGAATCCATAACTAGGAAAGGAATTGCTAGACGTATTAGTTACCTTTCTGCTTTTGTGATAAAATAGCATAACCAAAAGCAACTTAGAGGGAAAATGGTTTATTATGTTATCATATTCAGCTTATGATTTCAGATCACAGTCTATCACTGAAGGGAGCCAAGCCAGGAGAACAATCACACACAACATGGAGGAACACTGCTTACAGGCTCACTCTTGGGCTTGCTCAGCCACACAAAAGACAATCCCTCAAAGACATAGATCAGTCTTATCTAGGCAATCCATCATCTGAGATATCCAAAAATTTTCAGGAAAGCTAACTGGACACTTATTGTGGCAAATTGAATAATAACTTTCCAGTATATCTATGTTCCAATGCACAAAACATGTGAATTTTATTTTATATTACAAAGGAAATATGTAGATGTAACTATTTTTAAAATAACTTGACTGGGAGAGTATAATGATTCACCTAATTGGCCTAAATCAGGTAAAACCTGGGATGAAAGAGAAACAAAAATCAGCCTAAGAAGGTGATAGGTTGTACTTTGAAACAGAGAACAAAAGCCACAATTCAGTCAAGCCTGAAAAGGGAAAAGGACCAGTCAGCTTTCCAACTCCCTTGATGGTAGAGATACTGCCTGACTTCACGGTTCTCACAGGCCAACACCTAGAATAGGCAGATATATTATTTAAAATATTATATACTTATATTGTTTTGTTTTTTACATTAGTCTTGAGAAATTAACATGGTAAGTTATATGATAATGTATTTTTTTAAATGAATATAAAACTATTGACCACTGTTCACCATTATTTACAATAAAGTAAATATATAGTTGGATGACATTCTAATACTACAAAGTTGCTTTTCTGGCTCATTGAATCAGAACCCAAATACTGAAACGATTGATTTTACCAGTAAGGAATGAGTCAGGGTAAAGAAAAAAAGCATGCAAAGCATTAATTTATATTATCAAATTTTGTTCATTTATGTCAGCGGGCCTGAAACTGCCAACATCATGTCTAATCATGATTCCATTTTCATAGCAAACAGATATTCCATGAATATCTGGTTTAATATACGACTAAAAGTCTACCTTTTAGTAGACTTTAACTTTCTACAAATGAATGGTACAGAAGAACTTTTACATGGTTTTAAGTCTTTGTTTGATTTTTAGAGACAGGAATTCTCTGTGTAGTCCTGACTGACCTAGTCTAAATCAGAGATTCATCTACCTTCAGAGTGATAGGATTAAAGGCATGTACCACCACATTCACCTTAAATCTTGTTATTAAATCATACCGCTACATGTCTAATTCCATTTTCTGAAGGAAAAGTTTGTAAGGACAACATTTTGTAAATAAACTACCATATTTATGGGATAATACATCAATTCTCATGTAATTGTTTTAAAACTATCCAATAAATTACAGAGTCATCTACTTAATCTGAAAGGTTATGGTCTCAGGAAAATGTTCACAATGATGGATTCTCACAAACACAAAAATCTACAATTTTTGTTTTTTAAGTATTAAAAAACAAGGTGAGTGCTCGCTTCGGCAGCACATATACTAAAATTGGAACGATACAGAGAAGATTAGCATGGCCCCTGTGCAAGGATGACACGCAAATTCGTGAAGCGTTCCATATTTTTTTAAGATGTCATTAAAAACCTCCCCAAAAATAAAAGCCCTGGTCCAGATGGTTTCAGTGCTGAATTCTACCAGACTTTCAAAGAAGAGTTACTACTATTACTCCTCAAACTATTTCACACAGTAGAAACTGAAGGAATATTGCCAAACTCCTTTTATGAGGCCACAATCACCCTAATACTCACGCCACTCAAAGACACAACAAGGAAGGAGAATTACAGACCAATTTCCCTCATGAATATTGATGCAAAAATTCTCAACAAAATTTTGGCAAACCGTATACAACAATGTATAAAAGATATCATCCACCATGACCAAGTAGGCTTCATCACAGAAATGCAGGGCTGGTTTAACATTTAAAAAAATGTAAATGTTATCCATCATATAAACAAACTAAAGGAACAAAACCACATGATCATATCCTTAGATGCGGAAAAAGCCTTTGACAAAATCCAACACTCCTTTATGATTAAAGCCCTGGAGAGATCAGGAATACAGGCAGAATACCTAAATATAATTAAGGCGATTTACAAGAAGCCAACAGCCAGTATCAAACTTAATGGAGAAAAACTCAAAGCAATCCCACTAAAATCAGGAACTAGACAAGGATGTCCTCTCTGCCCTTATCTATTCAATATAGTTCTCGAAGTTTTAGCTAAAGCAATAAGGGAAAGAAAAGAGATTAAGGGCATACAAATTGGAAAAGAAGAAGTGAAGCTATCTCTATTTGCAGATGATATGATTGTATACATAAGTGACCCACAAAATTCTTCCAGGGAACTGCTACAACTGATAAACACCTTCAGCAATGTAGCAGGATGCAAGATAAACTCAAAGAAATCAGTAGCCCTTCTATACACTAAAGATAGAAGAGCTGAAAAAGAAATAAGGGAAACATTACACTTCATATTAGCTACAAATAGTACTAAATACCTTGGAGTAACTATAACCAAAGAAGTAACAGACCTATTTGACAAAAATTTTAAATCATTGAAGAAAGAAATTGAAGAGGATATCAGAAAATGGAAAGCTCTCCCATGTTCCTGGATTGGTAGGATCAACATAGTAAAAATGGCAATTCTACCAAAGGCAATCTACAGATTCAATGCACTGCC